>MU767604.1:42308-100467 GCA_026770625.1 Nicotiana glauca | reverse complement strand
TACCTGAGTCAGGAAATAGATGAGGATAGCGGCTCCGCATATCAGACTCGGACTCCCAGGTCGATGCCTCAGGAGGCTGACCTCTCCACTGGACACGCACTGAAGGAAAACTTTTCGACCTTAACTGTCGAACCTGCCGGTCTAGAATAACTACCAGCTCCTCCTCGTAAGACAGATCCTTGTCCAATTGGATAGTGTTGAAATCTAACACGTGGGTATGATCGTCGTGATACATCCGAAGCATAGACGCATGAAACACTGGATGCATGGCTGACAAGCTAGGTGGCAAGGCAAGTCTATAGGCCACCTCTCCCACACGATCAAGAATCTCAAATGGGCCAATGAACCTAGGGCTAAGCTAGCCCTTTTCCCCAAATCTCATCACGCCCTTCATAGGCGACACACGGAGCAATACTCGCTCACTNTCTGCTAAAGACAAAAAGTGGTCCCACGAGCCTCCAAAATCAATGACACAAGCTCGGAGCATATCCTCCAACATCTGAGTAGTCCTCTCGGACTGACCGACTGTCTGAGGATGGAATGTTGTGCTCAACTGAATTTGGGTGCCTAACTCCTGCTGAACTGCTCTCTAGAAACGCGAGGTGAACTGCGTACCCTGGTCCGAAATGTTAGATGCCGGCACCCCATGAAGGCGAACAATCTCTGGGATGTAGATCTCAGCTAACCTTTCTGATGAATAAGTGGCTGCAATAGGAATGAAATGCGCTGACTTGGTCAGCCTATCAACAATGACCCAAATAACATCAAACTTCTTCCGAGTCATCGGAAGTCCGGTAAAAAAATCCATGGTAATCCTCTCCCACTTCCACTTGGGAAGCTCAATCCTCTGAAACAAACCACCAGGCCTCTGATGCTCATACTTTACCTACTGACAGTTCAAACACCGAGCCACATATGCAACAATATCTTTCTTCATCCTACTCCACCAATAATGTTACCGTAAGTCCTGATACATCTTCGCGTCGCCCGGGTGAATAGAATACCGCAAACTATGGGCCTCCGCTAAGATCAACTCTCAAATCCCATTGACATTGGGCATACAAACTCGCCCCTCCAACCTTAAAACACCATCATCATCTAAAGTCACCTTCGTGGCACCTCCACGCTGCACCGTGTCTCTCAGGACACACAAATGGGGGTCATCAAACTACCGATCACGGATACGCTCCAGTAATAAAGAACGAGTGATCATGAAAGATAATACTCCGCTAGGCTTAGAGATGTCCAACCTCACAAATCGATTGGCCAAGGCCTGAATATCTTAAGCAAGTGGCCTCTGACTGCTCGGAACATAAGCAAGACTACCCATGCTGGCGGACTTCCTGCTCAATGCATCAGCCACTACATTGGCTCTCCCCGGCTGGTACAAAATAGTAACATCATAATCTTTCAACAACTCCAACCACCTCCTCTGCCTCAAATTTAACTCTTTTTGGTTGAACAAGTACTGAAGGCTCTTGTGATCCGTGTACACCTCACACATCACACCATATAGATAATGCCTCCAAATCTTCAAAGCATGAACAATGGCTGCAACTCTAGATCATGGACTGGATAATTCTTCTCGTGGATCTTCAATTGCCTTGAAGCATAAGCAATGACTCTGCCATCCTGCATTAATACCGTACAAGGCCCAATACGGGAAGCATCACAATAAACTGTATAAGTCCCTGAATCTGTGGGCAAAACCAATATCGGTGTCGTAGTCAGAGCTGTCTTGAGCTTCTGAAAGCTCTCCTCACACTCGTCTGACCATCTGAATTGGGCACCCTTCTGGGTCTGCTATAGATGAAAACCCCTCCACGAACCGACGGTAATAACCTGGTAACCCCAAAAAACTCTAAATCTCGATTGCTGAAGCTGGTCGAGGCCAATCCTTGACTGTCTCAATCTTCTTCGGGTCTACCTAAATACCCTCTGCTAATATAACATGACCTAGAAATGCAACCAAACTCAACCAGAACTCGTATTTCGAGAACTTAGCATACAACTGACTATCCTTCAGAGTCTGAAGAACTACTCTGAAGTGCTGCTCGTGCTCCTCCTGGCTGCGGGAGTACACCAGAATATCATCAATAAAGACTATCACGAACAAGTCTAGATAAGTCCTGAATACTCGGTTCATCAACTCCATAAATGCTGCTGGGGCATTGGTCAACTCGAATGATATGACAATAAGCTCATAATGCCCATACCGTGTGCGAAATGCTATCTTAGGGACATCGGACGCCCTAATCCTCAGCTGATGGTAGCCAGATCTCAAGTCTATCTTTGAAAACACCTTCGCACCCTGAAGCTAGTCAAACAAATCATCAATCCTCGGCAGTGGATACTTGTTCTTTATCGTCACCTTGTTCAATTATCGGTAATCAATGCATATCCTTATCGATCCATCCTTTTTCTTCACAAATAACACCGGTGCAACCCAAGGACAAACACTAGGCCTGATAAAACCCTTATTTAGCAAATCTTGCAACTGGTCCTTTAACTCTTTCAACTCTAGCGGGGCCATGCGATACAGTGGAATAGAAATGGGCTGCGTGCCTGGGGCCAGATCAATACAGAAGTCAATATCCCTATCGGGTGGTATACCCGGCACGTATGAAGGGAAAACCTAGGGGAACTACCGAACAATAGGAACAAAGTCAATAGAAGGGACCTCTGTATTGGAATCGCGAACAAATGCCAAATAAGCTAAACACCCCTTCTCGACCATGCATCGAGCCTTTACATATGAAATAACACTGCGGGTGGCATGACCTGGGGTCCCTCTCCACTCCAATCGGGGAAAATCTGGCAAAGGCAAGATCACGGTCTTGGCGTGACAATCCAAGATAGCATGATACGGGGACAACCAATCCATCCCCAATATAACATCGAAATCCACCATGTCTAAAAGTAATAAATCAACACAGGTCTCAAGACCCTCAAATACTACCACACAGGAACGATGGACTCAATCGACAACTATAGAATTACCCACCGGTGTAGATACATAAATAGGGATACCCAAAGCATCACTAGGCATAGCCAAGTAGGGTTCAAAATAAGACAACACATATGAATACGTAGACCCAGGGTCAAATAGCACTGAAGCATCCCTATCACATACCAGAATAGTACCTGTAATAAGAGCATCTAAAGACTCAGCCTCTGGCCTGGCTGGCAAAGCATAACACTGGGGATAGGCCCCACCTTCCTGAACCATGTCTCTAGGACGATTGGTTACTGGCTGACCCCTACCTTTGCCGGTCCGAGATCCACCTATACGGTCTCTACCTCCACCTCTATGATCCCTACCCCTGCCTCTAACTGGCTGGGCGAGCTGTGGATCACCTGATGCCTGAATCATAGGGCGAGGACCCTACTGCTGAAAGCTGCCTGAGGCTCGAGGGCAAAACTTGACAATGTGACCGGGGTCACCACAACCATAACAAGACCTCAACTGTTGCGACTTCTGGCCCTGTCGACTTGAATGTCCTCCCCTGGAGCTCTGAAGTAGGGGTGAACTGATAGGCTGCTGATCTAAATAATGCTGCTGAGAACCACCACCGCCTGGAGTACCATGAGAAACCTAGAGCGCTGAATGAAAGGGCCTCGGTAAATAACCTCTACCATATGAATCCCTGCCTCCAGACGAGGTACCACTGAACCTACCAGAATGATGAGGCCTCTTATCCGACATCTAACCACCTCCCCGTGCGAGGGCCATCTCAACTTTGCGAGCCGCATTGGCCGCCTCCTGAAAGGAAATATCACTACCAGCTCCCATAGCCATCTGGAGACGGATCGGCTGAATCAATCCATCAATAAATCTCCGAACCCTCTCTCGCTCTGTGGGGAGTATCACAATAGCATGGCGTGCCAAATAAATAAACTGAGTCTCATACTTTCTAACTATCATGGAGCCCTGCTGGAGGCGCTCAAACTGCCTGCGAAGTGCTTCCCGCTGAGCGACTGGGAGAAACTTCTCCAAAAACAACTCCGCAAACTGATCCCATGTCAATGCTGGAGACCCTGCTGGCCTAGATAGTCAATAATCCCTCCACCAAGTCTTGGCAGATCCTGCAAGCTTGAAGGTGGCAAAATTGACTCCATTAGTCTCCACTATACCCATGGTCCTAAGGATCTCATGACAGCTAAACAAGAAATCATATGGATCCTCTGATGAAGCACCGCTGAAGGTGGTGGTAAATATATTGGAGAACCGATAAAGTCTCCACAAGGCATCCGAAGACATAGCTGCTCCATCGCCGGCCTGGCTGCAATACCTGGCTGAGCTGCCACAGCTGGCTGAACCACTGGGACATGAGTCTGGGGAGCTACCTGCTCCGGAGTACGTGTAGCAGGAGTTTGAACCCCTCCTCCAGCCTGAGAAGTGGCTGGTGCTACTGGAAACAAACCCGCTCTAGTGACACTCTCCATAAAGCCTGCCAATCTGACTAGAGCGTCCTAAAGATCTGAGCTGACCATGAACCCTTCTGGGACCTGAGCTGGGCCCATCGGGGCTGCTGGGGCTGGAACCTCCTCATCATAGTCAATATGAGGCTCCACCTCTGGGACTGCTGCCCGGGGCTGAGCTCTGCCCCTGCCTCAGCCTCTGGCACGGCCTCGGCCTATGCCCTTTGTATGAGCTGCTGCTGGGGGCTCGGGTTGCAGTGCAGTAGAAGAGGAAGCACGTGTTCTCGCCATCTGTGAAAGAACATGGTACAAAGGTAATCAGTATTTGAGAAACAGAATCGAACGAGAAGAAAGAACAAAAGTGAAACTTTTCCTAACTCCATAGCTTCTGGGGGATAAATACAGACGTCTCCGTACTGAACCCTCAGACTCTACCAAGTTTGTCCGTGAGTAACGAGACCTATGTAACCTAGAGCTCTGATACCAACTTATCACGACCCGGATTTCCCACCATCGGGAGTCGTGATGGCGCCTACTGTCGGAGCTAGGCAAGCCAAGCATTAAAACCTTTTGGGATAGCAACACAACAGTAATAACAATAATAAACTTTTAAATAAAAGCGAAAGTCTTTTGTAACATAAATAACTGGAAACAAAAAATGCGGAAGTTAACTATTTCACTACCCAAGAACTGGAGTCGCTATCTCACGAACCTCTAAAGAGTGCTACAAACAAGTCCTGATAGAAAATACATAATATCTATCTCGGTACAATGAAAACAAACAGAAATATAGAAAGGGACTCCGGCCTGCGAACGCCAGCTAGGCTACCTCGTAAGTCCCTAGACTGAAGTCAGCTCCTGATCAGTATACTACTACTGTAGTCGAAAAGTTGCTCTGATACCGTGATTTGTGCAAAAAGCACAGAAGTGTAGCAGCAGCACAACCGACCCCATATGCTAGTAAGTGCCTGGCCTAACCCAGGCGAAGTGGTGACGAGGCTAGACAGGACTACCAAATCAACATGTGCAGTTCAATATATATACATATGCAATAACAGGAAAGAATACCAAAACTAAACAGTTAAAAATAGGAGGGAAGCATGCTATGAGGGAGTACAATCCGGATATAAAAATTATCAACTTAAGTGGGAAACAGGGCACAACAACAAACAAAACAGGGAAAATAACAGTTGCACGGCATCAACCTTCGTGCTTTTACTCTCATCCTCCCCCAAAACAATCAAATAAAATACACGGCATCACCCTTCGTGCTTTTCCTCACATAACACTCATTTCATGGAACAGAATGATCCTTCGTGCAATTTTTATCAAATCAGAGCATGGAATGTCCCTTCGTGCATAAATAATCAAAACATGGCATGGAATGACCCTTCGTGCATTGTCACTCTTCCTCACCCAAATAGCAATCACAACCAAACGGGCGAGGGAATAAACAATAATAAGAATATGTCCCAGCAAGGGAAAACACAATTAAACCACTAAATCCCAGCAAGGGAGCAATAACAACAACTTTCACATCCCGGCAACGGAGATAATCAATATACTCAAACCATCCCGGCAAGGGATTAATCACATCTCTTTCCATTTCTTTCATTTCTTACTCAAAAGTATTTTTTATCGTTCGAGCCAACGCTCCAAAGAATTCACAATTCACAATTAATCCTCATACTCTTCACATTAGGTAGAAATCATTAATTTAGCCTGGAAGAGTCCCAAAATATACCATATTAAGCACAAACAAAGACCCACGGTCATGCTAGACACCGGTGTATAGATACTCGTCACCAAAATTATACACCGTACTCGATCATTTAGCAATTAGCAATTAATAACATTCTAATCCTATTCCCTCAAGCCAAAGTTAGATTAAACACTTACCTCGGTCTAAAGAATAGCAATCAACTCTCCAATACCGTGTTTCCTCTACAATTCGACTCTGAATCAATGGTATCTAAGCATAATTAATTCAATAATATCAATTAGGGCTCAACACATATTCCCATAGCCTAGAAATGAGTTTTCTAGCATTCTTCCAAAAATACCAAAATTCGACATCGGGCCCACATGGTCCAAACACGAGGTTCGGACCAAAACCTAGTCACCCATAACCCCACGAGTCCAAATATATAATTTATTTTAAGATTCGACCCTAAATTGAGATTGAATCACCCAAGATTCCCAAAACCCTAACTCTACCCTAAACCCCTAATTTCTACTTTGAATTCATGATGTAGGGCTAGGAAATTCGTGATTAGATGAAGAAATTAAGAGAGAACGAAGTTAAGAACACTTACCTAAGAAGCTATGGAGGAAAAGACTCTTCAAAATCGTCTATGGGGTGTTAGGGAGAAGAGCTCGTGTGGAAAAATGAGGACAATCCCGTGCTGCTTCTATTCTGGAAATTAAAAAAAATCACTGGGCGTACTTACTCTATGCGATCGCAGAAGGAGGCTTGCGATCGCATAGGGGAAGGGAAAGTTGACCATTGCAGTTGCATAAGTGGTCATGCGAACGCATAGAAGAAATGGGAATCAAAATTTCTGGTGGGGCCGAATGCTATGCGATCGCATTGAAGAGACTGGGCCAAGCTATGCGATTGCGGATCAATCTGTGCGATCGCATAGAACAAAATTTGGGAAATTGAGACTTACACTATGCGAGAGCGGAGCTCCTATGCGATCACATAGAACATCATATCAGAATACCAGAACGAAAGTTTCTGCAATTTCTCTAAGGCCAAAAACACTCCGAACCACCCCCGAATCACTCCCGACTCCTCGGGGCTCCCAACCAAACACACACACTAACTTAACAACATCCCACGAACTTACTCGAGCGATCAAATCGCCAAAATAACATCAAAATCAATGAATCAAGCCTCAAAATCATCATTTTCATTTCAAACTTCTTAAATTTCTAACTTAAGATAATTAGGTCCGAAACACGTCAAACGACGTCCGATTTCGACCAAACTTCACAGGAAGTGCTTAACACATATTTAAGACATGTACCGGGCATCGCAACCAAAATACGAGCTCTATACCATAGTATTTTAATCAATTTTCATTTCCATTTTCCTTAATAATTACAGAAAAATAATTTAACAGAAAAATTCTTTTACTCGGGTTCTAGACCTCGGATTCCGACTCCGGGCATATGCCTGAATCCCATATTTTTCTACAAACCCTCTGGGACCGTCAAATCACGGGTCCGGGTCCATTTTCCCAAAAATATTGACCGAAGTCAACTTTAATCATATTTATATCAAAATTCTTCAAAATTTTCACAGAATTCACATATTTCAATATAAAAGCTTTCCGGCTATGCGCCCGGACTGCGCACGCAAATCGAAGAAACTAGAAGTGAGGTTTTTAAGGCCTCAAAAGCACGGAACGAATGGGAAAATAGGTGATGACCCCTTTGGGTCGTCACATTTACCTACACCCCTGGAAGGGTATAAAGGGAGTTATTTCCAACTTGAAGTGACAATTGCAACGGGATTTATTATTAAAAGTTTCAGAGTCGCCACTTGGGAGATTTATGGTGTCCCAAGTCACCGGTTCAAATTCCGAATCGAGAAAAATATTGACTCTATTTAACAGTCCGCGAACCAAAAATCCGAGTAAGGAATTTTGTTAACCCGGGAGAAGGTGTTAGGCATTTCTGAGTTCCGTGGTTCTAGCACGGTCGCTCAACTATTATATTCGGCTTAATTATCTGATTTTAAACAATTATGAACTTATGTGCAAATTTTGTTTTTAACAGCTTTTATTATTATTTTTTAAAGAGAATTGCAACGTGATTAAAACATCTCTCGAACCACGTCACATAAATGCACCCATGGTTTTTAACATATTTTAACATCGTTGAGATTTAGATTTGGGTCACATAAATGTGCACCCGAGTTTAGGAAGGTAATGTTATTAAAATGTGCGCATAAAGCAACTACGCACTTAATTACTTTGCGGGGGCCATAAAAATTTGCTAAATGGCACGTCTCGAGTTCTAGATATTTTGTAGAAATGAATAATGAGGGCCACACAATTTGTTATTTTCATTTGGCATGGCGCACCCCACTTCTAATGTAAAGGGCATGGCTAATTAACAAGAAACGAATGGAGTTCCTACCTATGTTATGCTAACTCATGTTAATAATTTAATAAACAACGAACTAGTAACAACCTACTCTTATTAGATTATGGAATGAATGAGCTAATCGAAATTACATTTGGGCTGCCCATTACAACTGGCTTGAGCGAAATAACTGGGCTCCAAGTGAAGCCCAGCTTAGCAGCTTGATTGCGGAGGAGAAGGTATTTGCATCTGGGCCAACAATGATAAACCAACATATGATTCAGCAGATATATCTGATACCAGTTATCACTCAAGAAAGCTGGAATTGAACAAACACTAATCACCCTAAAACTCAATATAAAACATATTTTTAATTGGTGCATGTATTCTACGGCGATGCATAATTTCCAGTCACACAAATTAACCGTCATCCAAGGTCAAAATTTAACAATTGCAAATTCATAGACATGTGATTCACATTGGCCTGTTTAACAGGCTTGACTGATTCTACTCTTTCAAATAAAAACAAAGACTACGTATGATGAACTAATTTGAATCTGAAGATTTTCCAAAATTAAAATACGTCTTAGACTCATCAGAGGTTCTCTTCAAAATGCAAGAGTAGAATATGAAAATAACTGCTGAACTGTATAGTAAATGTATATATCTGCTACAACAAATTCCTAGTCATATGGGAGCAAACTTGGATACAAACAGTGGGACTAGAGCCTATCCGAATTGATACACATTCAAATCAGTGCCATGATAAACTATATTTCAAAATCGATCAGTTTTAACTAATTAGACCAAGAAAATCCACAGTCCTTGGTTAATACACCATATAATGTCTAAATCAGCTTTATATTCTACCAAATTCAGACCAATCCTTAGGACAAAATGTACACAAAAGACAAACTAAAACCAGATGATAACATGGCAACTTAATCACAAACTAAGATGTATATGTTCATTCGAATTCAATTGATCATAGATCTTTATACAAGTCCTAATCCGGCTTCATTTCTGCCATAGTTCAAGAGGATACCTGGAATTTGAAAGTAAAATAGAAGAATGAGAGGTCAGAAACAAGGCAGTAACAGAGACAGTGTTCCGCCAGCAAAAATTCACCCAGAAATGATTGAGAAAAACCAATTTAAAACTACAATTGATCCAACAATGGCACCAGCGAAACCAGTCATCAAAATCCAACCAAATCTGACTCGAATACTTGAATACCAAATAAGGTTCAGCTCATTTTTTGACTTCTGACTATTCAAGGATCGTTTTAAATAAGGAAAACCTCAAGGATTTCAAAAAAATACTTCAATGGAACAGTATATCTCAGAGAATCTTAGCCGCCTCTGATTTCTCTAATTTTGCTCTCTAAAACTTGCCTTGAAAGGCAAGAATGCTACCCCTTTTATAGGCCTAGCCTTAGGGCAGTATTCAGATTTCACTTTTTACCCCTTGCCCCCCTCTTGTATTTTATTTTCAGCATAAATGCCGATAGATTTTTGACTTACTACCCAAGTTAAACCCCCCCCCCCCCAAACTCTGAAATTCTCCTAAAGCCCCTACTCGAGATTTCTGAAATCAGTCACTACAGATTCCTTATGCTGAACTACCCAAATTACCCTTGTAGCTATTGTTATTTACCCTGAACCAAACTGGTCTTGGGTCAAATTGACCCAATTGCTCAAACCCAGTCCGACTTGCAAAATCCAAATCCAATCCCTTTTGGGCTTCTGATTTCAATGGAGCCTCAATTCAAAATTGAAAGCTCAGAACCTTTTACTTGTTTGCTTACAGAATCTTAAAGACTCGTGCAATTTTGGGCCGAAGGTAGAAACAGAAACTCAAAAAAAATTAAAACTCAAATACAGAAAACAAATACTAATTAAACCAATTCTAATACTAAACATGCAAACACGGACAATTTGAAAGAAATAAAAGGACAGGAAACAAAAAAAAATCAAAAAATGAAAGAAAGAATAGAGGAAGACGAGAAGAGAAAAAATAAAGATTAAATTCTCACATCTTTGGTCGATTTTGACATCAAGAACACACGAATAAAATAAAATTAGACCTTGAATTTTCATGAGACCTCGAGCCAGGGGGTTTTGGAATTTTTAGGGTTCAATCTTTGGTTCAAGATTCGACGAGGTCTAGAGTGATTCGAAGACTACTAATGGTGGATTTGGAAAGAGGAGGGTGAGGAGAGCCTGGGGTGTGATTTTGGCGAAGTTTGGAAGTGGCGCTGCCGGACACGGCGGTCATTGATTTGAATATTCGACAAGTTTGGGCGGGATTCGAAGGAAAAAAACCTGGATCCGGAATGGGGAGGTGAAGAGGGACACGTGGTGTAAATTTGGGATGGTTTGGAGAATCGCTGTCGGCCGGAGCGGTGAAGGACGGTGGAGACGGGAGGGGGTCTCTAGGGTTTACTGGGCGATGGTGAGAGAGGGACGAGGCGGGGGGAGGGGTGTGAGGGGTTTTCGACCATTGTATAGTAATTGATCTAGGCTTCCAGGCCGTTGGATCAAAGTAACCTCGACGACCTGGATCTCTTCGGACCTAAACAGGGTCGTTTGGTTGGCGTGTGGGGGGATTGGGTCATGTTTTGGGCTGGGGGGGGGGGGTTATTTGGACGGGTATGGGAGGGGAAATCCGTTTGGGATTGGGTATTTTTAAAAGGGTGGCCCAAATTTAATTGCTTTTTTCATTTCGATTTTTCTTTTATTTTCAATTCAGTTTTCTTCTTCCAATTAAAAATCAAGTTAACCTATCAAATTGAATTAATTTACTCATAATTACCACATTTAATAAGAAAAACAAATTGAAGGAAAAACTACCAAAACTCAAGATTAAAATTAGAAGGCGCAAAATAAACTTTTTTTCTTTGATTTTTCCCGTTTTATAAAACAACTAATTTTTACTTAATCCTAAAATGTAGAATTGAATCTTAAATTCAAATGCAACATTTAAATTCAAATGCAACATACTTTTTTTTGTATTTTTTTCAAAATTAACATGCCCAGCTAAAAATGCAAACAATTAACAAAAAATATCACAAAAATCCACACAATTGCAAACACAGAAAAAAATTGTTTTTATTTTGAATTTATGGAAGTAATTCATATAGGGCAAAAATCAGGTGCTCACATCTGCCCCTCTTTGATCAGAAACACGAAGAGTTTTCGCGCAAAGATAAGTGAGCGGATACGAGCGATTTTTGCCCATTTGAATACTCCGTGAGAAGCATTTTTGAAAGGTTTGACCGCACCCTACTTCTGAGGTTGCCTACATATCCTTGGCTAAAAAGGAATCAGGTCAGTGTAGTTTGGGAAGTTTTAATAGCTGGGATTACCAGGAACTCGTATTTTCACTGTTGCTGTTGCTGCTGCTACTGCTTACTGAACCCCCTTATTACACCATGTCAAAAAATGAAAAGAAGCTACACTACGCTATGATCTATGAATTACAAAAGTCCTATCT
This sequence comes from Nicotiana glauca, assembly GCA_026770625.1. Lineage (NCBI taxonomy): Eukaryota > Viridiplantae > Streptophyta > Magnoliopsida > Solanales > Solanaceae > Nicotiana > Nicotiana glauca. The sequence goes on along the minus strand of MU767604.1, from coordinate 88,455 downwards.
ATGTCTTCAAACTTGGTCTTGTATTTCTTGTTGCCTTGTTGTCTTGTATTCTCCTGGTGGAATCCATTTGTTGCTGCCTTGAATTGTAATCTGAGATGTTTCCCCTTTCTCCGGGTGGATGCCTGATTACTGAACTTGAAATGTATTCCCGTGTTCTCCAGGTGGGCTCCTGATTGCTGACGCTCGAAATGTATTCCCTTGTTCTTCAGGTGGGCTTCTGACTGCTGCACTTGGAATGTATTCCCTTGTTCTCCAGGTAGGCTCCTGACTGCTGTATCTTGAAATGTATTCCCTTATTCTCCAGATGGGCTCCAGACTTCAACAAAATAGACAAACAAAGAAAATTTTCCGCCCCAGTTTGGTGGCTGGGCGCATCATGTTACCAAATATTACTAAAAATTTGAAAGCTAAAACTTGAATTATACTCCCCTTGTTCTCCAGGTGGGCGCCTGATTGCTGAACTTGAAATGTATTCCCTTGTTCTCCAGGTGGGCGCCTGATTGCTGAACTTGAAATGTATTCCCTTGTTCTCCAGGTGGGCTCCTGATTGCTGAAACTTCAAATGTATTCCCTTGTTCTCCAGGTGGGCTCCTGACTGCTGCACTTGAAATGTATTCCCTTGTTCTCCAGGTGGGCTCCTGACTGCTGAATCTTGAAATGTATTCCCTTGTTCTCCAGGTGAGCTCCTGACTTCAACAAAATAGGCAAACAAAGAAAATTCTTTGCTCCAGTTTAGTGGCTGGGCGTATCATGTTACCAAAATATTACTAAAATTTTGAAAGCTAAAACTCAAATTGTACTTCCCTTGTTCTCCAGGTGGGCGCCTGATTGCTGAACTTGAAATGTATTCCCTTGTTCTCCAGGTGGGCTCCTGATTGCTGAAACTTGAAATATATTCCCTTGTTCTCCAGGTGGGCTCCTGACTGTTGCACATGAAATGTATTCCCTTGTTCTCCAGGTGGGCTCCTGACTTCAACAAAATAGACAAACAAAGAACATTTTCTGCCCCAGTTTGGTGGCTGGGCACATCATGTTACCAAATATTACTAAAAATTGAAAGCTAAAACTTGAATTATACTTCCCTTATTCTCCTAGTGGGCGCCTGATTGCTGAACTTGAATTGTATTCCATTGTTCTCCAAGTGGGCTCCTGACTGGTGCACTTGAAATGTATTCCCTTGTTCTCCAGGTGGGCTCCTGACTGCTGCACTTGAAATGTATTCCCTTGTTCTCCAGGTGGGCTCCTGACTGCTGCACTTGAAATGTATTCCCTTGTTCTCCAGGTGGGCTCCTGACTGCTAAATCTTGAAATATATTCCCTTGTTCTTCAGGTGGGCTCCTGACTTCAACAAAATAGACAAACAAAGAAAATTTTCTGTCCCATTTTGGTGGCTGGGCGCATCATGTTACCAAATATTACTAAAAATTTGAAAGCTAAAACTTGAATTGTACTTCCTTTGTTCTCCAAGTGGGCGCCTGATTACTGAAACTTGAAATGTATTCCCTTGTTCTCCAGGTGGGCTCCTAACTGTTGCACTTGAAATGTATTCCCTTGTTCTCCAGGTGGGCTCCTGACTGCTGCACTTGAAATTTATGCCCTTGTTCTTCAGGTGGGCTCCTGATTGCTGAACTTGAAATGTATTCCCTGGTTCTCCAAGTAGGCTCCTGACTGCTGCACTTGAAATGTATTCCCTTATTCTCCGGGTGGGCTCCTGACTTCAACAAAATAGACAAACGAAGAAAAACTTCTGCCCCAGTTTCAATCAAAGAAAAATCTTGTTAGTTTAAAAATGGAGGTTAGTTGATTGCATTCCTGCTGAAGACGTCTCTGCTGCTTTGTTTTGTTTTGACCAGCTTCCCCGACCTGGCCCCGAACCGCTTGACTTTCTGACTGATTTTCAGACCTCCAAATCTTTGACAAACCAAGTGTTCTATACCCATGCTGTTGTTTCACACCTCTGACCCCTTCGTCTGAACCTTTTCGTTTCCCACGACATCACCAAATCATTCCACCGATGAAACTTCCGGTGATTCCCTGTATCCCTCCTTACATCATGTTGTCTTTGACATGCTCTGACCATGTTGTGCTTTACAATTTTGGAAGTTGGTAGTGAACTTTGAAATCCTTTACACTTGCTTTGAGCAAGACTGACATTGAAACATCTTAGGCAGATAAACCTCAAAGAAAATGAAATGCAATGATTTTGTGAGTTATGGATAAGAAAAATCCAAAACCGGATGACTTCTAAAGGAAGAAAGGAAAGTAACTTATCTGACTAGAACAACTGGTACCAATGATCATGACATGCATTTCGAACTAATCAGCCCAATCTTTCAACCAATCAACTTTCAGTTGCCACACTTTGTTGCCCCAGAATTTTCATGACATGATTACTTTACCCAAACCTTGACTTTGTTCATTCTGCAGTGCCTTGAAACAATTTTCCACACAATTGCAAACACTGAAAAAAATTATTTTTGTTTTGAATTTATGGGAGTAATTCATATAGGGCAGAAATTACGTGCTCACACCAATTAGTGACCAACTTTGGTCTCTAAGGTAAAAGGACCAAATATTCCGGGTAAACAATATACCGACCAACTTTGGTCACTTTAATATAAATTTAGCGATCAAAGTTGGTCTCTATTCTTAAATTACATTTTTTTATTTATTATTAATCAAAATGTAGCGACCAATTTTGGTCTGTAAACAAAATATTATATTTTAAAATCTGAAAAATAGAGACTAAAGTTGGTCGCTATTTTTTTTATTTTTTAAATATAAGCGATCAATATTGGTCGCTTATTTCAAGAATTTAATTTTTTTTAAACATAAGCGACTAGAGTTGGTCGCTATTTTCCAGAAAATATATTTTTTTAGTAGACTAGCGACCATAGTTGGTCGCTTTTTGAGAAATCTGGGTTAGGTAGCGACCAACCTTGGTCACTATTGCCCATAAAATTAATTTTTTAAAGAGAAAAGCGACCAACAAGTGACCAAAGTTGGTCGCTTTTCTGGGTATAAAATTTTAGCAGAAACTGTCTGTTTTGGTAGCTACACCACCTGCTAGCATACCAAATCCCTATTACAATCAACAACAACAACAATGCCAACAACAACAACAACAACAACAACATTAAAACCAACAAAGTATAAAGTTCAATAGAATTAACACATTAAGCTAACCAAACTAAGTTAACTGTTATTACAAGCCCATTCGAAAACCAATTCTATTTGTCTAGTTCAAAGTGTAGAAAAGTCAAGGATTATTTTGTACTTCATTATCATCACCGTCTGATGAACTTTCATTACCAAAACAGTATCTAGAAGGGTGTACTTTTCAAGAACGGGAAGAACGATCACGGGGAAGACAGGAGGAACGAGCACTTGGAGGATGGGAGGAATGAGCACGGGTAAGGCGATCCTCTGGCAAAGACTCACGAGACCGAGGAATCAAAAAAGAGCCAGAAGCTAGGAGAGATTTGATCTGCTCTTGCATGCCAATGCATTGAGCATCTCTAAGCTTTTCTCTTTCCTTGGCCACTTCTAGCTCGGATGTGAGCTTTGTCACAGTCTCCCGCATAGCGGAGAGGCTATCCCCATCAAGTAGCTCGACTTGCGAGGAAGTCCCTATTCCTTGCATTCCACACTTATAGCGATGAAATTTCTTAGTAGGAAGCCCGTATACCTTCCCCTATTTTGGACCGCCAGCAGCCTCCGTCCATATTCTTTCAGCATCCTCGTTCAAAGGTTGGATTTGCTCACCCAACTCATTAGGTGACTGAATGCGTATGAATTCCTACAATTCAGCTGTGAAGCGACCCTATAAGAAAAATTACATTGAATTAGTATTTCAAAATTTATATAAAAGTAAATCAAAATACTTAATGAAAAGTGAAAATTTGCATGTACAGTCGAGGCTCGCCCCTCGACCCACCTTTTTTGATCCGTCTCTTTCTTCTTCTTTACAATATGAGTCTCCGTGAATAGCTCATCTTGGTTCATCGGACGCCCCAACTTCTTTTCCTAAAAACTCATAAATATTAGTTAATAAGTAGAATAGATATACTTTAAAAATTAAAATAAATTAAGCAATTACGTACCATTCTTCTTTTTATTGTCCCTAGGCTGATCGCACCTCCAGTGTACAAGGATCCTCCCTTCTCAGATGCGCGAGCTTTCTTTCCTTTTTCGCTCTTCTCTAAGAACTTTGCGGTAAGCCATTGCCTTTGAAAATCCTCCCATAAATTCTGAAGCAACCAATCAGGCTTCTAGTTCAACTTTCTAGCTTTGAAGAAACAATGCGACAACCGCTTGCGAGCTTTGAGATGAAAGTTTGCATCCACTTTCGCGCTATAGCGGTGTTCCCATACACACTTGCTCTGTATTTCAAAAGTTAAGTATTATATGAAAATATCATAAATATAAATAATTACACTGGTTAAAAGAACATTTATACCTTAAATTGATTGAAAATTTGCTCCTTCAACGAGAATGGAAATTCACTCCAAGTAATATAAGGGCCATCTTAAAGCTTTCTGGTGGATTTAGTGATTATCCTCGTAGTAATATTACTAGGGATGAACCTTGCAATTTAATTTAAAAAACACATTAATATCTTAGTAAATACTGTACAAAATAATAAACGTAAAAATAACAAATAACTCTTACCCATCACCCTCATGGACTATGATGATCCTGCTATATATCATAATGCACCTCCTTATCATCATCAGCATCACCGTCCGAAGCATGTATATTAGAGGCATGTGTGGAAGATTTAGGGGGGTCAAATCTAGTATCTCGCAGGCGAAGGCCTGAAATAGATGGAGTCCCTGATGAAGATGACTGTGATCCCTATGACTGCGACATAGCTGGATGGACCGTAAGTGGCTATAACACTGATCGTTGTGACTCGAGTGGCTGTGACACTGATAGCTATGACCCGAGTGGCTGTGACACTGATGGATGTGATCCATGTGGATGTGACATGGATCGATGTGATCCATGTGATGTAGATGGCTACGATCCACGTGGTCGTGAGGCAGGTGGACTATATGTCGGACGTATAGTCCTATGGCCCTGTGATGAAAGACCTAGTGTCTGCACGAAGGTGTAGGGCTCGTGATGTTGTGGCAGCTCAGAATAGCCCTGAGGTGGAGGAAAAGACATAGGCATAGGCATAGGTATCTCTGAAGAGGGCGGAAAAGAATGAGTATTATCTTCTACCCTCCTATTTGGTTTCCTAGCCTTTTCTCGACCCCGAGAACCAGTAGGGTCATTGTTACCTCGACTCTTGCCTGTCATCTGCATAATATATTACATATTTAGATTGAAACATATAAAGAAACTAGATATAAACGAGATTTATTAAAGAAACCAACTTTTTAAAGCTCTTCGACGTATTGTTCCTCGTCCGAGAATTCTTCTTCCTCACTAGTTTGAGCTTCATCAGTTGATTCTTCTTCCTCGTTTTCTATAATTCTTACTTCCTTTATATCAACTTCTTCCAATATATGTTCAGGATGTCCCAAATCATTTTCTAAAACTTCTCCACTATTTGGTGAACAATGAAGATATCATTTTGATATGCAACATCTAACACATTCTCAACTTCCACCCTACCTACAGGATTAGTTTTTATTACAACCCACCAATCAGAATTATTTCACTGCAATGGATAAGGAGCATAATACACTTGCCTAACATTATGTGCAATTATGAAATGATCATAGCGATCATACTCCCTCGTATGATTAACCTCAATTGTGTTGGATTGATTGTGTACTCTTGTACCTCTTGTTGGATGTGGGTCAAATCACTTGCATCTAAAGAGTATCAATTTCTTAAATGGCCAACCTGTATATTCTAGTTCTATTATTTCTTCGAGCACACCATAATAATCAATATCTCTAACTTGGTTGCCATCACAACCTTGAACCCACACCCTGTTGTTGTTGCTATTTTTATTTTTAGAGCAATCTTCTGTATGAAATTATAACATTCACAATGTACTTAGACATTGTTGTAACCTCAAGCCCAGGTCCCCAAGATATATCTTTCAAAAATTGATTCACACCATTATTTGGATCATTTACCTACATATTGTTAAAAAAGTTCATAAGCTAGCATAACTTCCAAACATTATTTACCTACATAGTGTTAGAATATTTTAAGGATAAACTTACAAATTGTTTGAACCATGTATCAAATCTCGTATATATAGCATCATGGCCAAATTGACCCACGAAGTGACTGTGACACATCAAATATTTTTAGCAATTGTGTTGAGATGTAATCATAGTAATTTTTATATTATGATAACACTAAATCAATACTTACTTGAGAAATGGTACAACTTCGGGACAATTTAGCAACACATGAAATGTAGCTGATTTTAACTCCATATCACTCAAACTTCTCTTTCTAACATCTTTAGAACATCGGACTGGTTGATTGAATATGGACATAGACGGATATAATGGATCATTCACACATTTGACCGTGTACCTGTTGGGCCTATTCCTAGCACATGGAACATTACTCTCAAAATAATAAGAACAAAAATAAGTAGTTTCCTTTGCAAGATAAGCTTCGCATATAGATCCTTCAATCATATTCCTCTGCTTAACAAATTGTTTGCATTTGCCAATTGTCCTATATAATTTCAGGTTAGCCAAGAACATTCAAATAAAACAGAAAATTACATCAAACTTATAATATTACCTCTCAAAGAGATACATCCATCTACATTGAACAGGCTCTTCAAGTCGTGTCTCGTGTACAAGGTGGATTTGAAGGTGTTCCTTCACATCAAAAAAACCACATGAAAATATCTTTTCCATCTTAGTAGAAGTTACACGAATATTCTGATCCATCCGGAGTAGGTTTTCTTCCCTTAATGTGGAAGAACACAAGTCTTTGAAAAACAAACTAATCTCTGTGATGGGTTTCCAGATACATTCAGGAAATCCACAAAATGCAATAGGCACTATGGTCTCCATGAAAACATGACAGTCATGACTTTTCAAATGGCTCAACTTCCCTACATCCATATCAACTTTTTCCCCAAGATTCGACGCATAACCCTCAGGTATCTTCAATTTTGTTACCTAATCACAAATTTGCCGTCTTTCCTCTAAAGTGTGTGTAACTTGCTTTGGGATTGAACACCTTACCATTGTTTGCTATCTACAAGTATAATTCAGGCCGCCTACAATATTCTTGTAAGTCCATTCTAGCCTTCGGGTTATCCTTTGCTTACCTTTAACATCCATCACTGTGTTGAACAAATTATCAAAATAATTCTTCTTAATATGCATGACATCAAGGTTGTGACGGAGAAGATTATCCTTCCAATAAGGCAAATCCCAAAATACACTCTGTTTTTACCAATTATGAGTAATACCGTATCCGGGGAATCTATAAGGTAGAGCTTCAGTAACTTTACTGAAGTTCTGGACCCTCTCCCAAATTTTCTCACCGGAAAGTATCGGAGGTGGAGAATGATAACTAGGGATTTTGACGCATTTTATACTCCTTCTTGCTTATGCTTTGATCAAATATTCTTACAAAATAGTCCTAAAAGGCTTATAAGTTGTGCTTGATTGCAGGTTTGATCAACAAAGTGACAAAATGTCAAAGATCGACTCAAAAGGAGTGAAACTTGCACAAGTTCCAAAGATAAGGCAAGCTCAGGAAGAACAGGCCCAGTGCGGCCGCACACCACTTTGTGCGTTCCGCACTAGGAGATTCAGAGAGTTGAATTTCAGGCTTCAAGGCAGTTCAGCTGCACACCATTTTGTGTGGTCCACACTGAAGGCAACGCGGCCGCAGTCCATTCTCTGCTATCCGCGGTTCCAAGATTCAGAGAGGGTGATTTTTCAAGTTTGAAGCATGTGCGGTCCGCGGTCAACTTTGTGCAAACCGCACTAGAAGCCTCCACCGCCGCGATTATTTTTATGCGGTCCGTGGTGCCCCAGTGCGGACCGCATTACCATTTTGTGCGAACCGCACTGATAAATTCTGAGAAGTTTAACTTTGGGTAGTGCGGACTGCGGTTGATTCTGTGCGGTCCACACTAGCCCCAGTGCGGCCGCAGTTGCTTTTGTGCCGTTCGCACTGCCTAGATACAGAGGATGTGTTCTTGAACCTTATGCCTATGCGGACCGCGGTTGTTTTGGCACGGTCCGCGGTGGCCCCTGTGTGGCCGCACACCATTTTGTGCGGTCCGTACTGGGCAACTTCTGCAACCTGTCTGCAACTTTTTCTTTCCTTCTTCTAAAACATTGTTCTTAACTGATTACATTGATAGTAACAAGCTAATTGAACTGTGTTTGCAGACAATGGTAAAATAGCGGGGCAAATGATCTAAACAACCCGATAGAGGTGAATCCCCCAGGGGAGGGAAAAAGAAAATGATAAGACTCACTCCCCAAGCCCGGGAAAACATTAAAAAGATAAGAAAGCTGATCAAAGTTGCTGACAAGGCTGCTTCACATTCCTCGGGGAGTGAGTATGAGCCATCACGGGAAATTTCTTCAAACTCCGAGGTAGAGTACATAGAAGACTGCCGGAGAGACCTAAGCTAAGAGACACTCCTCCACCATCACCCACTACCCAAGCACCAACAAATGTGGATTCTGAGTCATCTGAGGGATCAGCAGCAGGTAGTGGGGAATACTCCACCTCTCCCACAATGTCCTTATCAGGAGAGGGTGGAGGAAAAGAAGAGGAGGAAGTGGAGAAAAAAGACGAGGTAGCTGAAGGAGGTGAACCATGGGTTGGGGGTGTAGATAGAACAAGGAAGTCGGAGGTTTGGCGAGATAGGTTCGTGAGTGAGGTGGCGTACCACAAATTTAGGGAGTGGTGGCCGATGAGAAAATTGATAACAGAGAGGAGCTTCATTGATAGAGATATTTTACCCCACAAACCCAATGTGCAAAGACAATTTAGGACTAGAGTGGGCTGGGAACATTTTCTGGAGGAGTGTGCGGATGCCAACGAACACATGGTCAAAGAGTTTTATTGCAATGTAGCCCACATAAAAAATAACTCCAAAGTGAATGAGTTTTGGAATATAACAGTGTTGTTTGAAGGGAATTACCTCAACGAATACCTAGGCTTCAATGAGGAGGATGAGACCTTGTACATGGCAAAGATATAGATGGGTGAGGAGGTTCGTCCCTGGCTAGAACAGTAACTGGAAATCCCAGGTACCACCCCCGACTGGTTGACCGCTGGAGTCAAGATCTTGAGACAGACCTTAAAGTTTGAGGCACAGGGATGGGAGACCTTTGTGTGTAGCAGGTTGGACCCTACGAAACATGACAACGCCCTTCCTTTTTCACGGGCTATGTTAGTGGCTTCTATTATGGCAGGGTACCCCATCATTGTGGGGAATATGATGTCGAGGATTATATCCATTGTGGGTGCGGAGCATGAACGAAACTATCCCTTCCCCAGCACCCTCACTATGTACTTTCGAGGCTTGAAGGTGGACAAAAAGCCCTATGACATCAAAGTCAAGGCGAAAGCCCCATTTTCCCGGTACAACATGTAGGGGGATGACAACCCCAAAAGCAAGAACTTCAAAGCTTCTGCTACTGCCCCAACTGGCCAGTATAAGGAGCCAGTTGTCGTAGTAGCCCCTGCTGAGCCTACCTCTACTTCCACAGATATCCCTCCCGATCCATCTACATCCACAACCACTCCTCCCCGTCCATCCACATCAACAGGCCCGGAGATCCCATCTTCCCAGGCCCATCCTATTACTGTTCACCGACTAAGCCAGGTCCTTATTAGCATTAACAACTGGATGCAGACTGCCTCATCCAAGTTGTCCACCTTGACCACTATTGTAGAGGCTCAGTCAGCTCCTCCAACTCCACAGGTTTCACAGTCGATCAAGGATCCCCTCAAAGAGATACTTGACCACCAGAAGAAGATCCTAGACACTCAGGCGGCACTTTCAAAGGTAGTTGATTCACATAGTAAGGCTCTCAAGGAGCTTGCTCGGGAGAACAAGAAGCTAAGGAAGACACGGGCCTCCAAGGAGTCCGTGAAGGAGCTGCGTGCATATGTTGACAGACTGAAAGCAAATCAGATGCCTTTAGACTTATTGCTTGAGGACCTAGTACCGGCAACTCATCCACAGCTGGAGCAGTCACAGAGGCCTCCGAAGAGGAGGAGGATTATTCCTAGAGCAGATGATGCCATCATCCAATTGGCGGACCCACCAGAGACTTCCTCCAGTCAGCCACAGGATATACCAGTTCCAGAGCTTGTCCAGGCCTAGGTCCCAGTAGCAGAGCAGCAGACCACCGGGAACCAGTCTGAGGTTCCAGAGCACACAGAGGACCCAAGGACCACACATGACTCTATGCAGATAGACATGCCTTAGGGAGTCTTCTATATCCTTTCCCTCTTATTTTTTATGCTTTATTTGGACTAGTTGGCATTGGGGACAATGCCAGCTTTCATTTGAGGGGGTAGGCTCTACATTTTGGATGATTGTATATATTTAACATTTTTATGCTTTCTTTATCTTTTTATCTTTGGTCTGTATATAATTCTGATATTTCGTTACATTTATCGCATTTTGATTTCACTTTGGATCTGTATATAAAGTTACATCTCATTGTATATATTCATCCCATCCGTTGTATATTCAAATCCCCTCTTGTATATATTTATTCTATTTTCTGCAAAATTTTGGTTTTTAGCTTCTTATATTTGATTCATAGTTTTTTTTTTGGTTTTCGGAGTTTGAAATAAGCCTCTGGTTTTCTTAATTTCACGGTTCTTTCCAAAGGTGGAGTGTTGTGTGAACCGGGTGGATCTTCCCAATGATGGATGGTGTGACAACCTTCTTAAGGGTTTGAGTCTGTTTTTCTTTTTGTTTTTGGTTTTAGTAGTTAGTAGTTAAGGGTGCCTCAAGCAAAGCCTCACTTGGGCCTAGCACATTTGCCTTTGATCTTATGGTCAAAAACAAATTGTTGTGTTAGGATGGTGGAAGTCGTGACCTTGAGACTCTTATGTTGGCCGATAATCATCAAGTGGTTTTTCGGGACCATTGTGTGCTCAAATCATATCTAAGGTCATTGTGGGCCCCCAACTCTATGTATTTAGAAATCCCTTAGCGTGTGTGGTGAGTAATTGAATTGCAAGTCCAAGTCCCGAGCCATTGGTCTAGAACTTGCCCTGAATGTTTATTGAGGCAAAATCCTAAGTGAATTTTGACTTGAGACATGATTATAGGCTCTCCTTGATCCAAATGATAGCTTGAACAATTCCATAGCCTACCAATGATAAGATCCCTAGTTAACCCTTTTGAGCCTTAGACCTTTTTCTTTCAAGAACTATGATACAAACTTATACCCGTTCTAAAAGATACCCTCTCTTGGCACCCGATCTTTCCTTCAGCACATGGCAAAAGTATAAGTATAGGGGAGAGACGAGTATTGCAACAAAGTGGTAAAAAGGCAAAAAAAATGAAGAAAAGGAAAGGCAATGAAAAAGAAAGAAAAGCAAAAATACAAAAAGAATGTTCAATGTGAAAAAGAATAAAAAAGGGAATCAAGAAAAGCAATGAATGAAAGGCATGAAACGTTGAAAAAGGAGAAAGGGTTTGAATTGCATAAGAAAGAGTGACATTGTGTCTCTCTAACCCCTTAGAAAGAAGTGAAAATGACTCAAAGAGTTAAGTGAATGGATGCCAAATGAATCAAAAGAAGTGCTTAAGGGAAGGTGAAACCTACTTAGACCAAAACATCCCCTACCCTGAACCAAAAGCCTTCACAACGCCTCCACAAAAGCCCTATATGATCTTGAGTTGAATGAAGCCTACATTAGTGGATACTCACATAAGGGGTAAGCATATGGTACGTAAAGCCGGACTTGTGACTTTTTCTTGAGAGAGATGAGTGAATTCCCATTAACCTCATTTTGCGTGCCATTATTGTGAAGGTGAGGATTGCTCAGGGAGAGTTGAGGATGTGTGAGTTTGGGTTCCACAATGACCAAAGTAATTGAAAGAGTTATTTGATGTGTTGAGTCAACTCTTGATGCTCTTGTGTCGCACTCGATCCATGGTTGTTCAAAGAGTCAATGTTGTTAATGATTCATTTGTATTGAGAGCAATTGTTAGTCCCAATTGATGCTACTTGAGGTTTCTTTAGGACAACTGAAAATTTCTTGTATTTTCCCTTAAGGGGTGGGTCTTATTTTGTTTGCTTGAGGACAAGCAAATGCTTAAGTTTGGGGGAGTTGATAACTAGGGATTTTGACGCATTTTATACTCCTTCTTGCTTATGCTTTGATCAAATATTCTTACAAAATAGTCTGAAAAGGCTTACAAGTTGTGCTTAATTGCAGGTTTGATCAACAAAGTGACAAAATGTCCAAGATCGACTCAAAAGGAGTGAAACTTGCACAAGTGCCAAAGACAAGGCAAGCTCAGGGAGAACAGGCCCAGTGCGGCCCCACACCACTTTGTGCGGTCCGCACTGGGAGATTCAGAGAGTTGAATTCCAGGCTTCAAGGCAGTGCGACCGCACACCATTTTGTGCGATTCGCACTGAAGGGAACGCGGCTGCAGTCCATTCTCTGTGGTTCGCGGTGCCAAGATTCAGAGAGGGTGATTTTTCAAGTTTGAAGTTTGTGCGGTCCGCGGTCAACTTTGTGCGAGCCACACTAGAAGCCTCCGCGGTCGCGGTCCATTCTGTGCGGTCCGCGAAGCCCAAGTTCAGAGAGCCGTTTTTCAAAGCCAAAGCGCCAGTGCGGACTACAGTCCATTTTGTCCTGTCTGCGCTAACTCCGCATGGGCATTTTTGTCCAGATTTTTCAGTTTTGTATAAATAGATTCTTTTTTCATTTTTAGGGCATTAGATATTGTAAAACAACATCTGTGTTCATGGGTTCGACTTTCTAAGTCATTTTGGGCATTTTTACTTACTTTTTATCATTGAATCTTTGTATTTAGCTTAACAAGTAATTAATATGATTTTATCTTCATCTATTTCTTGTTTTTCTTCTTTGAATATGAGTAACTAGACCCATTATCTAGGGTTGTGGCTCAACCCTAGTATGGGTAATTGATGGGTCTTGTATTTTAGGGGTAAATTGATTATGGGTGTTTTTTATTTGGGTCAATTTCGTGGTTAATTTCTGAATTAGTGGTTGCAAACACTAGTTTGTGTTTAGTTGAATAGGGTTCTTCTTGAGAAAGAGAATCTAAGTCTCCGAAATTGACCCAACAAGGAATTGGGGCGTACTCAAGAAATTGATAGCCCCAATTAAAGGGTTAAACCTCGAAAGAGTAATACCCAACTTGAACCTTTGTTGCTTATGTAAATTAGCATATCCAATTGGTCTTGAGAAAGTCAATTGAGCAAAATCACTTAAACCACCGAGAGGTGTAGAGTGGGTAAATTAGTGTAACTGTTATATCATATTCCTCAAATATGTCAATGATGCCTTAGACTCAAGTACCCGTCAATTGACCATCTAGGTGGAAGTCACTTCCCAAGTGTCTTTTAAACCTATTTGAACAACTTGTAGCAATTTCAACTCTTAGTCTAATTTACAATTTGTAGTTTGATAAAAGTACAATTATAAAGAAAATTCCAAAAAAGAATAGAAGACCAATTAAGAGCACATACACAATCCTAAATTAGATGATACTCGATTCCACTTCTAGCTCTCTGTGGATATCAATCCCGGCCTAAAATCAGGTAAAAGCTATTGCGACCCTTTCTTGCTACTTAATAGTAGTGCGGAGTTGAAAGTGATCAGAGAATCATATTCCATATTCTTTTTGAATGCATTTTTCATCCTTCTAAACTCATGATCAGGAGGCAATAATTGACGATGACAATCAAACCATGGTTGCTTTCGGCTAAATTTCAAAGTGAACGCTTTACTATTTTCCATGCAGTAAGGACAAGCTAGCTTCCCAGCAACCAGACAACATTCCATACGTAGGAAAATCATTAATTGTCCATATTAAATTAGCATGCAAATTGAAATTCTGCTTGGTTGATATGTCATATGTTTCAACAACATCGTACCACAATTGTTTTAGCTCATTAAAGGTGCAAATATACATCAATCAAACTATTCGGATTACGTGGACCGGGGATAATACAATTTAAGAATATACATAGACTAGTCATGCACAACTCGGGTGGTAGATTATAAGGTATAAGAAAGAGGGCCAACATGAATATGGTGTCGCAGATACAGAAAAAGGCATGAACCCATCCGCACACAGACCTAACCGAGTGTTCCTTGGTTCACTAGCAAAATTTGGATATGTCCTATCAAAGTGCTTCCAAGCTTCTCCATCTGAAGGATGACACATAACACCAGGTGGTCTTCTATTTTCAAAGTGCCATCTCATATGAGGAGCAGAACTCGATAACCTCTTTAACGTAGGTATAAGAGGTAAATAATGCATCGACTTGATAGAGACCATATTCCCGCTGGAAAGCCTCTTGAAACAAGGCTTTACGCAAAATTTACAATTGTCTAAAGCTGCATCATCTTTATAATATAACATGCAACCTCTTCACAATAATTAATTCTTATTGACGAAAGTCCTAACTTAGAAACTAATCTTTTTGACTTATAGAGATCACCAGGTAATTTGATATCAGGGTCAACTAGTTCACTCATAAGGTCAATGAAAGAGTCCATGGCTACTTGAGAAATATTCCAATCAAATTTGATACTTAGTAATCTAACTGCAACAGAAAACTCAGAGTGCGGACTTCCCTTACATAGTGGATGACTAGGTTTCTCTAACTGTTCATAAAAACATTTTGCGTCATCATTAGGAGTTTGTTTAATATATTATTTGGGCTCACCCCCAAAGTGCATCCCAAAAGCATTCGCAACCATATCATCAATTCTAGAATCACAATTTGTGTTCTCCACCGACCTACTATTTTCACCCACAACCATAAAAATATCCCATGGCTACCATCGATCTCGCCATGATTAGTCCACACAAAGTAATTTTCTATAAACCCCTTCCTATAAAGATGATGCTTGTGACGACCCGACCCATCGTCTTATAAGTTATCGCCCCGTTTCCCCTATAATATGCTTCTCTATGTTTCATTATCAGTATTTTAGGTGATCGAGTCGATTTGGATTGGTTTTAGTAGGAAATGAGACACTTAGTCTCTTTTAAGAAGACTTAAGTTGGAAAAGTCAATCGGATATTGACTTATGTTTTAACGGGCTCGGATTTGAATTCTGATAATTCGATTAGCTTCGGAGGATGATTTGTGACATAGGAGTGTGATCGGAAGTAATTTTGGAGTTCTGGTGTAGAATTAGGCTTGAATTGGCGAAGTAAGTATTTTGGCGAATTCCGGTTGATAGGTGAGATTTTGATCCGAGGGTCGGAATGGAATTCCGAGAGTTGGTGTAGCTTCGTTGGGTGATTTTGGATATGTGTGCAAATTTTCAGGTCATTCGTACATCGTTTGGTTGGGTTTTTGATCGAATGTGCATTTCGAAAGTTTTGAAGAAACTTAGGCTTGAATCCGATGTAATTTGATGGTTTTAGTGTTGTTGGATGTATTTTTGTGATTGGAACAAGTTTGAATAATGTTATAGGATGTATTGGTATTTTTGATTGAGGTCCCTGGGGCCTCGGGGTGATTTCGGATGGCTAACGGGAATTTTTGAGTTGAAAAATGCAGTAGAAAAATTTCAGAGAACTTTTGTTCTATGCGATCGCATAGGGTTTCATGTGATCGCATAGAAGGAATTATGGGGGTTGTATGGTTGTGCTATGCGATCGTATAGGGGTGTTGCGATCGCGTAAAGTAATTTGAGACCCTGGAAATTTGTTCTATGCGATCGCAGGAGGCTTATGCGATCGCATAGGCTTAAATTTGGAGCTGGAATTTTGTTCTATGCAATCACAGAGAGTTACCCGGAATTTTGTTCTATGCGATCGCAATGCTCTAATGCGATCGCATAGTATTAGCTACAGTACCCAGGATTTTGTTCTATGCAATCACATAGAGTTAGCTACAGTGCCCGGGAATTTTTTTCTATGCGATCGCATAGTGTTAGCTACAGTACCCGGACAGAATGTTAAAAACATTTCAGTCACGAAAACAACCCATTTTTCCACTATCTTTGGTCATTTTTGAGAGCTTTTGGACGGGAATTAAAGGGGTTTTGACGGGAAGTGATTGGAGGTAAGTCCTATGAACTAAATACATGATTTTATCGTGAAATCATCCTTGAAATTCATGAAAATATAGCCAAATTATAAGAAATTAGGGCTTGAGATTGAAATTCTAAATTTGGGATTTGAAGGGCCATTTGTGGTCCGATTTGGGTGTTCTTGGTATGTACGGACTCATGGCGAGATAAGGAATCTGTTGATGTTAATTTTATAATTTTTTGAGATGTGGGCCCGGGGCTCGGGTTTTGCAAATTTCGTGAATTTTGATGTTTTTCTAGTCTTTTCGATTGGGTTATGTCCCCTTAGCCTATTGTAATGTATTCGTCGTAGTTTTGAGCAGATTCGACGCGCGAGGAGGTCGATTTGTGAGTGAAGGGCGTAGGAAGCTAGGATTTTTGGTCGGCTCGAGGTGAGTAATACTTGTAAATGATATCCTGAGGGTTTGAAACCCCGGAATTGCACATCATAGTGCTGTATTGAGGTGACTTGCACGCCGAATATGAGCGTGGGGTAGAGCACCGTTGGGGATTGTGACTTGGTCCGTCCCGGTTGTTGATTTTACTGCGTATTTGACTGAAATAACTTGTTATCATCATAATTTGGGCTGATTGCCATGTTTGGGGCCTTGTGCCGACTTGTAAAATCCTTTGAGGATTGATATTGCTACATAGCATAATATTACATATCATTTAATTTCAGTCTAAGGTTTTAAATGTTGTTTTGCAAACTCAGCCATAATTCTAAGCGTTGAAAACTTAAATGACATTATAAATGTATTTCGGGCTGGAAACTTCTATTTTGTAAATGCCCAAGGGGCTTACTATATTATTTTCTAGACTGATTATAAAATGACTTGAAACAGTGGTAACAATGACACTGTAATATATACTTGGAACAATGGTAACAATGACACTGTATGTTATACTTGAAACAGTGGTAATATAGACACTGTATGGTATACTTGAAACAGTGGTAACAATGACACTGTAATATATACTTGGAACAGTGGTAACAATGGCACTGTGTGATATAAATTGGTCAGGTAACAATCGCTGACCGGTCAGGTAACAATGACTAACCAAGATATTGCGCTTGGGCTGTAGGAGCCCCTCCGGAGTCTGTACACACCCCCCAGTGAGCGCCGTCGACGATAAATAAATATGTATGGTTCGGGCTGCACGCCGCAGTGGGTAGTGGAATGTACCATCATATGCATTGCATTGCATTTATGAATTTGTTCATTGTTTGTTGTTGTTGCGATATTTCTTGAGATATTTATCTACTGTGCTGGTACTATCTGATCATTGATTGTTGGGGGCCCGAGTGGCTGACCCGGAACAATGATATTGCCCAAGGGGTGGATTTCTGTGCATAGTGTCACAAATTGTTTTGAAAATATATTCGCGACCGTTGGAAAGATCATTTCTAAAAGAAGTTTTAAAATGAGCCGGATATTTTCTAAAAGGATTTTTCCCAGACTTACTGTTTCCTTCAAAAGAGTTGTGCTGTCTCGTATTGCATGCTGGTGTGCTCTTACGTGATTTCTTGCCACTCAGTTATTATTTACTCTTATTACCACTGAGTTGGAAGTACTCACTTTACTCCCTGCACCTCGTGTGCAGATGCAGGTACTTGACCACCCGGTAGCAGGTTTTGAGCTGACTGAAGATTTGTTATCATAGCTGAGCAAGGTGACCGTTAGCGTCCGCGGCACCGAATCTTCTCCCTTATTTTATGTTGTTCATATTATTTTCAGACTTTGTTCCTATTTCTGGACTTGTAATACTTTAGTGAACTCTGTAGTAGCTCATGACTAGTGACACCCCGATGTCGGGCTGTGACGGGATGGTTCCCAGTTGTTATCGTTGTTTTCCCAGCTTTTGGATTATGTTAATCATGTTTTAGATTTATAAATGTTAAATAACTGTTAAAAAGAAAGCATTTGTTTTGTTGGCTGGCCTTGTCTTCACGAGAGGCGCCATCACGACGGGGTTTGGGATTTGGGTCGTGACAAGTTGGTATCAGAGCCTAGGTTACTAGGTCTTACGAGTCATGAGCAGGGTTAGTAGAGTCTCGTGGATCGGTACGGAGATGTCTGTATTTATCCTCGAGAGGCTGCAGAACCTTTAGGAAAACTTCACTTTCTTGGAATTCTTATCGTGCGTACTTGATTCAGCTTGAAAAGAAACTCTTGAAATTCCTTCCGCGTGATCGTATGCACGAACGGGCGCTCAGTATCAGATGTGCCTCGATGGCTTTTGATTCCCTGATCGAAGGGCGAGGAGTAATCTCTGTGAGTTTGAAGTTAGACCAGTCTGGAGGACTAGAGGCCGAATCTTTGCCAACGGCTTGAGCACCGAGGTGCTGATTTTGTGAGCAAGTGTTTTGAACTCATATGTTCATTATTGTCCTTATTAGCCGGAATGGCGGTTGGATATCCACGTGAGGAGTATGTTAGTACTGCGAAGTGTATTTATACGACTTGGTAGTGGCGAAGAAGCCTACTGGATAGTAGATGAACTGTTAAGTGATTCGTTTCTTATTGTGATCTGTTGAGTAGCCCCGAGTTATGGGCGCGTGAAGAATATTTTTCGTGCATCCTAGTTGGAAAGTAAAGTGCATTACATGTGGCGGTATGAGTTTAGACTCAGGAAGATTAAGTGATGGTGTAATGTGTATGGCAGTGGAAGGTATAAAAAAAAATAGTAACTAAAGGTAAAGCTAATGGGTAATTGGCTTATAAGGGAAATCTATTTGTCATATTAGTTAGATAAGTCTGGGAGCTGAGATCGCTTCTGTAAATGTATTGTGACGAAATCGTTGAGTCAAGGAGACCACCTTGAATGCCGAAAGCATTAAAGAAAGAATATGTTCCTACTTGGTTGAATAGCCCAATAATGGAGGGTTGAAGGGTATTTTCTATGTGTTATGATTCAAATAGGTGCAATGCATGTCCATGTATCAATTTTGATAGTATAATACATGTAGTATTGAGATTTATGTAATTGATATGCATTGTGATGCTTTGTCAGATTGTGGATATTTTGTTAGGATGGTTTTGGTGATTCTCTGGCAGGTGGATAGGACCAATTACAAAGGAGACTCCGCCGAAATTTTTGAAAAATTTGGGAATTAGTAAAAATTTGGTCGCCTGGAGAGTGGGCTTGACTGTTATGTGAGTGAATGTAAGAACTTCAGAAGAGTTAAAAATTCCAGATGATTTGTGTTTCCACAAGCTTATGAAGGAGCGAGTTCAATCTTACTATGGTATTAAGGCAACAATAGAGCATATGTGTTATGATTTATTGAGTGCATTTTGATCTATGGCTTTCGAGCCAAGTTGGGGAGCTTGTTATTTGTTAGTTAGTTGTACGGTTATGTGCTGTGTCANTTCGATGGTTAAGATAAATTGGTATTGTCTTCAGCGTCACCTGAGAGCGGTGTTGCATCCTGGTTAGTGATTCTTGATTGCTTTACAGCGTTAGTGTAACCGATGGTTTGGAGGTACGCTCCAGATATTGTTGTGGTAGGTTGTGGGAGTGTGTCCCATGGGAATATTATATAAGTGTGGCATGTGATCACTTGATTGATTAATGAGGTAAACCAAGTATGAAGGTTGTGATAGTGTCGTTAAGTTAAAGATTCATGTCGGAAGGGCACTTGGCCGATTGGGTTGCGAACTGGGGAGGATTATCCCGATTATGATGGTTGTTATTATGTGTTATGAGAAAAAGGGGAGTTACTATTGACCTATGAAAGGTTATCAGACTAGTTCAGTGTGATCATAATCAGCTGGAAGTCGGTGAATGGGTTTAATGTGAATAATAGCTCTATATCAGGCCAGATGTGTGCATTTTGTGATGCGGTCCTCATGGAAGAGTAGTTAGATTGATGTTTTGTTGTCAGATGTTTCAGGTAGTGATACATTACGCCGTGTGATTTGTGAAACGACTTGAGAAATTTCTTATGTGTTATGAATCCGCGTAGGAATGATGTTACTTGAGCAATTTGGCTCTTGAAATTCAGAGTGTATATCGCACCTCAGTTGTTCTTGAGTTTTGTAGCTTATAGCGCTAAATATCCCCCAGATATGTTATTATGCACTTAGCATGCTTATGACTGATATTCGGTATTTGGTTATAATGAGCAGATTTGGCTCGATGTTTATCTCCTTATGTGGGATCTATGTGTGGATCGGGTGGCACGCCGCCATGGGTATATTATCTTGATCGGGTTGCATTCCGCAACAGTGTGAAATCGAGTATAGTTTTCTATATGCTATCTTTGTATGACTTGCTTCCTGTTTTCCAAGGAAAGTCTTTATTAGTGCGTAGGATTTGGTAATTCTTTTCAGAGCTCGTTTTCTTTTGTATTGCGTTCGAATTGGTAGCCCATTGGCATATTGGGGCATCATATGCGACTTTTAATTATGTCTGGAGTGGCTTATTGCCCGAGCAGTTCGTATTGGGTGAGACGAGATTATTGAATCCGAGATCAGTGCAATCTGAGTATAAGAAGTAAAATAAAGAGCTAATGCCATTGTTTGGTTCTGAATGAGGTGATAGTTCTTGCCAAGAATATAGAACTAATGAATTGTTGTTTCGACAATGGTTAAGAATGTATACAGATCTCATCCATCGTGTCAGTATTATAAGAATTTGCACAAGGCATGTGTATGTCATGCAGAGCATGGGATGTGTAGTGATTCCTTCTAAGCGATTAGATAAGAGAGCTTCAGATGATTAGGGAAGATGGTATTGCTAAGTGGAAGTGATTTGACGAGAGTATGTGTCTCAGAAAAAGGTAATGTGATTAAACTGATTATATTTCAGTAGTATTCCGGCATGTTCTTGTTGGGTCCACTGGTGGTGTTCGAGTTTGCTTGGTAGCACAGGTAAATATTGAGTATCTGTCATAGAATAAAGGAGTATCAAATGTGTGCGTGTATTGCACGGTGGAAACTGGGATCGGGTATGATAATTTGTGTGTTATACGGAGTTCTAATGTACAGGCTATGTTGTGGTGGTGGATCTTTATTCGCTGGTATGTTATATTTTGGATGTGATGTTGGAATTCAGACTGGTTGTCTTAGTGTTGGGTGATTTTGAACTATTGCATTTAAGTGGTGAAGTGCGTTAGAATATGTTATAGGAGAATGATTTATATTTCAAAGAACCAGCGGACAACTGGGAAGGAGTGCTTTCTTAATTGGGCATTTGTGGTGGATGTCAGTGCAGAGGTTGCTATCATTGATCTCGTTCTGGTATTGAGGGACATTTCGGATGCGTTTCTTATTGGTCCGCGTATTATGCAAGTTGTGGATTAGACCGTATTGCTTGTGTCATGTCACCAGGATGGTATGTTTGGTCAAGGGAGATCGTGGGGATCGCTAATGAATATAAACGGATTTGATTTCAGCATGTTTGAAGGGTAAATATCGAGGTTCGGTTCAAAAATTTGTTATGGTAATTGCCAGGGGAGAAATGGCCTCATGAATGGTTGATCTGAGAAATGGTTATGGTTTATTCTGTGTTCCGTTTATCATCGGTAGTATATGAAAAGAGTGTCAATGAAACTTTATCTAACAAGAGGTTTTCTATCGATATTTGGTTGTCGTGGGCGGCTGTAGTGAATGGAAGTTATCGCTGCATGTATTTGAGTTATGTGGTATATCATATGATTGCAGTCGAGGTTGCAGGTATGGGTGATTACAGTTGGTTCGGGTTTACTCTGAATAAAGGTGTGAGGTTCTGATCTTGTATAAGATTTCAGAAAGTGAAGTGTGGTTCTATGGTTTATGGACCAGGTGGATTGCGAAAATTCAGCTATGTTGCATTAGCGGGCCTATGCTAGATAGGGTGACGTGGGGTCATCCCCGGGTACATTCATGGTAAAGTTATTCAGCTATTGGTGGACTTCTAGAACAACGCTGGGTACGCTCGAGGACAAGCGTTTGTCTAAGTTGGGGAGGATGTGACGACCCGACCCGTCGTCTTATAAGTTACCGCCCCGTTTCCCCCACAATATGCTTCTCTATGTTTCATTATCAGTATTTTAGGTGATCGAGTCGATTTGGATTGGTTTTAGTAGGAAATGAGACACTTAGTCTCTTTTAAGAAGACTTAAGTTGGAAAAGTCAATCGGATGTTGACTTATGTGTTAGAGGGCTCGGATTTGAATTTTGATGATTCGGTTAGCTTCGAGGGATGATTTGTGACATAGGAGTGTGATCGGAAGTAATTTTGGAGGTCCGGTGTAGAATTAGGCTTGAATTGGCCAAGTAAGTATTTTGGCGAATTCCGGTTGATAGGTGAGATTTTGATCCGAGGGTCGGAATGGAATTTCGAGAGTTGGGATAGCTTCGTTGGGTGATTTTGGATATGTGTGCAAATTTTCAGGTCATTCGGACATCATTTGGTCGGGTTTTTGATCGAATGTGCATTTCGAAAGTTTTGAAGAAACTTAGGCTTGAATCCGATGTAATTTGATGGTTTTAGTGTTGTTGGATGTATTTTTGTGATTGGAACAAGTTTGAATAACGTTATAGGATGTATTGGTATTTTTGGTTGAGGTCCCGGGGGCCTCGGGGTGATTTCGGATGGCTAACGGGAATTTTTGAGTTGAAAAATGCAGCAGAAAAATTTCAGAGAACTTTTGTTCTATGCGATCGCATAGGGTTTCATGCGATCGCATAGAAGGAATTATGGGGGCTGTATGGTTGTGCTATGCGATCGCATAGGGGTGTTGCGATCGCGTAGAGTAATTTGAGACCCTGGAAATTTGTTCTATGCGATTGCACGAGGCTTATGCGATCGCATAGGGTTAAATTTGGAGCTGGAATTTTGTTCTATGCAATCAGAGAGGGTTACCCGGAATTTTGTTCTATGCGATCGCAATGCTCTAATGCGATCGCATAGTGTTAGCTACAGTACCCAGGATTTTGTTCTATGCAATCACATAGAGTTAGCTACAGTGCTCGGGAATTTTGTTCTATGCGATCGCATAGTGTTAGCT
This sequence comes from Nicotiana glauca, assembly GCA_026770625.1. Lineage (NCBI taxonomy): Eukaryota > Viridiplantae > Streptophyta > Magnoliopsida > Solanales > Solanaceae > Nicotiana > Nicotiana glauca. The sequence goes on along the minus strand of MU767604.1, from coordinate 65,231 downwards.
ACAGTACCCGAACAGAATTTTAAAAACATTTCAGTCGCGAAAACAACCCATTTTTCCACCATTTTTGGTCATTTTTGAGATCTTTTGGTAGGGAATTGAAGGGATTTTGACGGGAAAGTGATTGGAGGTAAGTCCTATGAACTAAATACATGATTTTATCATGAAATCATCCTTGAAATTCATGAAAATATAGCCAAATTATAAGAAATTAGGGCTTGAGATTGAAATTCTAAATTTGGGATTTGAAGGGCCAATTGTGGTCCGATTTGGGTGTTCTTGGTATGTACGGACTCGTGGCAAGATAAGGAATCCGTTGATATTAATTTTATAATTTTTCAAGATGTGGGCCCGAGGCTCGGATTTTGCAAATTTCGTGAATTTTGATGTTTTTCTAGTCCCCTTAGCCTATTGTAATGTATTCGTTGTAGTTTTGAGCAGATTCGATGTGCGAGGAAGTCGATTTGCGAGGGAAGGGCGTAGCGAGCTAGGATTTTTGGTCGGCTCGAGGTGAGTAATACTTGTAAAGGATATCCTGAGGGTTTGAAACCCGGAACTGCACATCATAGTGTTGTATTGAGGTGACTTGCACGTCGGGTATGAGCGTGGGGTAGAGCACCATTGGGGATTGTGATTTGGTCCGTCCCGATTGTTGATTTTACTGCGTATTTGACTGAAATTACTTGTTATCATCATAATTTGGGCTGATTGCCATGTTTGGGGCCTTGTGCCGACTTGTAAAATCCTTTGAGGATTGATATTGCTACATAGCATGATATTGCATATCATTTAATTTCAGTCCAAGGTTTTAAATGCTGTTTTGCAAACTCAGCCATAATTCTAAGCGTTGAAAACTTAAATGACATTTTAAATGTATTTCGGGCTGGAAACTTCTATTTTGTAAATGCCCAAGGGGCTTACTATATTATTTTCTGGACTGATTATAAAGTGACTTGAAACAGTGGTAACAATGACACTGTATGTTATACTTGAAACAGTGGTAACAATGACACTGTATGTTATACTTGAAACAGTGGTAACAATGACACTGAAACAGTGGTAACAATGACACTGTAATATATATTTGGAACAGTGGTAACACTGGCACTGTGTGATATAAATTGGTCAGGTAACAATGGTTGACCGGTCAGGTAACAATGACAGACCAAGATATTGCACTTGGGCTGTAGGAGCCCCTCCAGAGTCTGTACACACCCCCAGTGAGTGTCGTCGACGATAAATAAATATGGATGGCTCGGGCTGCACGCCGCAGTGGGTACTGGAATGTACCATCATATGCATTGCATTGCATTCATGCATTTGTTTATTGTTTGTTGTTGTTGTGATATTTCTTGAGATATTTATCTACTGTGCTGGTACTATCTGATCATTGACCGTTGGGGGCTCGAGTGGCTGACCCGGAATAAGGATATTGCCCGAGGGGAAGATTTCTGTGCATAGTGTCACAAATTATTTTGAAAATATATTCGCGACCGTTGGAAAGATCATTTCTAAAAGAAGTTTTAAAATGAGCCGGATATTTTCTAAAAGGATTTTTTCCGGACTTAATGTTTCCTTCAAAAGAGTTGTGTTGTCTCGTATTGCATGCTGGTGTGCTCTTACGTGATTACTTGCCGCTCAATTATTATTTACTCTTATTACCACTGAGTTGGAAGTACTCACTTTACTCTCTGCACCTCGTGTGCAGATGCAGGTACTTGACCAACCGGTAGCGGGTTTTGAGCTGACTGAAGATTTGTTATCATAGCTGAGCAAGGTGACCGCTAACGTCCGCAGCACCGGATCTTCTCCCTTATTTTATGTTGTTCATATTATTTTCAGACTTTGTTCCTATTTTCGGACTTGTAGTACTTTAGTGAACTCTGTAGTAGCTCATGAGTAGTGACACCCCGATGTCGGGCTGTGACGGGATGGCTCCCAGTTGTTATCGGTGTTTTCCCAGCTTTAGGAATATGTTAATCATGTTTTAGATTTATAAATGTTAAATAACTGTTAAAAAGGAAGCATTTATTTTGTTGGCCGGCCTTGTCTTCACGAGAGGTGCCATCACGACCGGGTTTGGGATTTGGGTCGTGACAATGCTTAACTTCCTCCGATTTTCTAAACTTCATACAGTTGCACCTAACACAAGGGAACCTAATTACTCCTTCATTTAGGTATGGTGGAAGTGACATTGCATGTCTAACAAAGTCATCCAACCCTTCTACAAAATCCTCCCGCAATCCCTGCCGATTAGGATAATTCCTATTGTACATCCAAGTACGATGTTCTATCTATACAAATAAAACAAGAACAAATTAATTTAATTAATTTATATCCTAATCTTTTTTTAGTTAACTAAAAGTTCAATTCATACCTAAAAGTCCAATATGACCTTAAGTTCATAATTTATACATTGATAAGCTCTTCCCTTTAATTCTTTTTCTTTCTTCATTGGATTAGAATCTACATCCTAAAAGTCCAATATGACCTAATGTATGAATTGTTTCATTTCATAATTGAACTCAATATAAATTATTACAAGAACTAAAAGTTCATAATTTCTACCTTAAGTTCATAAATCTAATGTAATTCAAACCAAAAACCCTAATACTAAATAGACAAGTATTCTTATTTAGGTATTGCTAATGTTATCCCCAAATTAGTAGGTAAAACTAAATATTTTAATTATTGAATTTTATTTCAATTTATATTTTGAGGGTCTCCGCTACTCATTCCCATAATCTTCTCAAAGGGCACTTCTGAATTATCAACATATATGTTTAATTTAGCCACTAACAATTATTATAGATTTAATTTAGCTAAGAACAAATAATTTTTATAAATCAAACTATGAAGAATTAAACAAAATCAGTGTATTTCGAAAAAAATAAAAGAGAGAAAAATACCTACGTAGGAAGTGGAGGGTCGCCCGTGATAGAGACACCGAAAAGAGAGGCTGTTGGGGCTCGGAACTGGGTAGTGGGCTGGGTGGGGAGAGGGAGACGGAGAGGGGAGGTTTGAGTGTGAGAGAGAAAAGAGAGAGTTTGGGAAATTGTTTTGAAGAAAATAAGAGAATGGGAGGGGAAAACCCGATTTTTGACTCTGGAATTAGAAATAGTGACCAACGGTAGCTAATTAAGTTTTGCCTGTTTGACCAACATAGTGACCAAAGTTGGTCACTATTTCTAAAAAAAAATTTAAATTACTTTCTTTTCCTATATATATAAAATTTATCAATAGCTAATATATATACTATACTATACCAATGTTGATCTAAAAAGAGATCAACTTTGGTAGCTAATTTTCCAAAAATTATATTAAACGACCATAGTTGGTCACAAATTATCCAGAAATTAAATTTAGCGACCAAAGTTGGTCGCTAAATTTAAATCAAATTTATTTATATTTTATATAATATTTAAAATAATAATATAATCGTTAAATGTTAGAACTGGGTCCCAAATTAGCGACCAAAGTTGGTCTCTATTTTCATAAGCGACCAACTTTGGTCGCATACTTTGAATTATTAAAATTTAATAACTGAGTCCCACATTAGCGACCAAAGTTGGTCTCTATCTGCTTTCCCTTTCATTAGTGACCAACTTTAATCGCTAATTTTAAATTATATTTATTTAAATTTTATAATTTTTTTAAATAATATTATAATTATTAAAATTTTAATAGTGGGTCCCAATTTAGCGACCAACGTTGGTCGTTAATCGCAGTATTTCTTTGACCAAGAAAGTCTGACCAGTTCGGTCAATATTTTAACTAAATTATCGACCAAATAGCGACCAAACTTGGTCGCTAATGTATTTAGAATAATTTTTTAATTATTTTCTCCAATTTAGCGACCAACTTTGGTCGCTATTCTTGACAGACCAACATTGGTCGCCAAATTTTGGTCGTTTTTTTCCGGAATTCTTGTAGTGTAATATGCCAATATAAAAAGACAATGTTGCAAATAGAGGTTTTTCGAGGTGTAGCGTGCGAGGCCAAGGCTTGTGTCAATGGGCCGAGGTCGGCCATGGCATGCATATGTCAGTGGTATGAAGTCGCGCATGATAGGCCACCATGACACGACTCAGGGCGTGGCATGCCTATGTCAATGGCCCGAGGTCAGTCGTGGTGGGGCAATATGGGCCGAGGTCGACAGTGGCATGCCTAAGTCAATGGCACAAGGTCGAGCATGATAGGCCACTATAACACAAGGTCGGGCATAGCATGCCTATATCAATGGTATGACATCAGGCGTGGCATGGCAAGACCCAGGGCATGGCTTTGGCACGGCACTGGGCGTGGCCATGGAATGACGTCAGACATGGCCATGACACAATTTTGGGCGTGGCCATGGCACAACATCGGGCGTGGCCATGGCACAACATTGGGCGTGGCCATTGCACAGCGTCAAGCGTGGCCATGGCACGATTTTGGGCATGACCATGGCAAATTGCAAGGTATGGCCATGGCACAATGCAGGGCATGACCATGGAACGACGTTGGACATGGCAGTACATGGCCATGACACGACGTCGAGCGTGGCAGGACGTGGCCCTGGCACGACGCAGGGCGTGGCCATGGCACGGCACCGGGCGTGGCAAAGGCACAAAGCAGGGCATGGACATGGCACAACGTCGGGCATGGCCATGGCATGACTGCGGGCATGGCAGGCTGCCATGGCACGAGGAGGGGTATGGCCATAGCATATGTCGGGGGTGGAAAGACTTGGCCATGGAACGACGTAGGGAGTGGCAAGCTATCATGGCATGATCTCCGCCATGGCCATGACACAATGTCAGGCATGGTAGGGCGTGGCCATGGCATGACACAGGGCATGGCCATAGCACGACGTCAAGCGTGGCAGTGCCTGGCAATGGCACAACGCCGTGTGTGGCACTCTGCCATGGCACAAAGCGAGTGTGCCCATGGCACGGAGGGCGTGGCCATGGCATGGTCGTGGCACGATGTGGGGCGTAATTGGACATGACCATGGACGACGCAGGGCATGACCATGGCACGACGTCGGGCGTGGCAGGCCGCCATGGCACGAGGCAGGGTGAGGCCATGGCATGATGCAGGGCATGGACATGGCACGACGCATGGCATAGATGTCAGGCGTGGTATGGTGTGGCGGGGCGTGGCCATGGCATGATGCAGGGCATGGCCATGGCACGACATCGCACCATGTCGTACCCCGTTGCACCATGTCTCGTGCTAGCCCAATGCTTAGTAACATGTCAAGCGCAATGATGTTGGTGGTTGGTACTCGTGGGTGGAGGTGGTGTAAAGTTGCGGTAGTTTGTGCAGTAGCACCGACAACGATTGGTTGATGCTTGGTGATTGGCAGTGATGATTTGAAATTGCAATTTCTTATGGCGGTTGAGACTGTTTGACTTAAAAAGTTATCAAACAACATTTAAGCAAATCAATCTATATACGAGAAGGGGTAAATCCTAATCGAGGATAATTGACCCTAGGATACTCTTTGCAATTGATTTAACCAAATGGTGATATTCGTTAGTGGATGTGAGAGGATAATAATATCAGAGATATGAGAATTAGGATTCTAGAGAGAGAAGAGAGCAGTATAATGTTAGAGAGAGTTTGTATTATCAAAAATCCTTTTTCTCTTTTACACAACTGAGAACTCCCTTGTATAGCGAGGGGGCTCTATTTTAACCACCAAAAAAGATAAAGACAAAATACATTCTATAGAGGGATCGACGTGGTTGTGAGGCCATCACCTGTGTTGTCATTGAGTCATCCCTTCAGTCAGACTTGTGCATATACGGTTGGTCGTGCTTGCTTGGGGACGTGGTTGGTCAAATTCGACCCCATACAGTTAGTCCCTCCGCTCATCGCGGTCGCAGCTAGGTGCGTCCTCAACGGGAAGAATTGACACACTCGTTTTGGGAGAGTTTGATACTATGATGTAATATATAGGAGGCAGTCATCATGATTGTCAGATCATCAAAGCGTGATACCTTTCCCAATGTGACATCAGTGTCCGCTGGCATCATCATTATGCGTATTCTCGAGGTAGGAAATCAATAGCTTTGGCGCTTGGTTTCCCCCGCTGGTTCGAATTCTGCCTCTTCGATTCTGGCGCTTCCCAATCCTTATAATTAGGGGAGGGGTTTAACTTGACCCAAACCTTTGATCATTTATACTCCATCCTTTCTGTGCATACTTCGTTCCCCCGGTGTGTCCCTTCTGATCGAGAACCTTTCTTCCTCGTATTGTGTATAACTCTTTCATTGTGATCATGCCCAAGCCTCACCGTGATAGTGAGAGGATCCTTGAAACCGCTTTGTTGAACATACCACCGCCTTCCGATGGTGGTGGGGCAGAGGAGAAAGAAGATATGAGTCCTCTTACCGTGGAGGCACTGTTGTCGCAACAGACCCTATCCTGGAGTGACTTTAATAAAGATTCCCCTATCCCTGTTCTGGAGTCTTCCAAGTCATTACAGAATCACTTGGATGAACTCCATGTTAAGTACAGTATACTAGCACACGTGGAGATGATCCCGGCTGGGGAGGATCACGTGGACGTTCACAAGCTGAGATATTGCGCTTTTTACGAGTATCCGTTCTTGATTGGTTATAACCTTCCCCTCTTTCCCTTAGCGGAGGAGTTTTGCCAGTTTTACAATGTCTTCCCGGCTCAACTTACACCGTATACTCTGAAGGTGCTACGGCTACTGACTAAGTATGCAGAATTGGCTGGGTGTGAAGTTACCGTCCGTCACCTCCTACAAATGTTCAACGCCTCCTACTTGAGAGTGACCATGGTACTTCTGCGAGGCTGTGGTACGACAGGGTTAGTGGTCAAGACCGATGACCAGGCGAGTCGTGGGTTTTGGCATAAATATTTTTTCATTAGGACCGAGCACTTGGTCATTAACCCCGTCGGTTTCCCGGAGAGGTCGAATTCAAAATGTAAGTGTCTCAATTCATTGCATTCTTCGTTGTTTCTGACCATAACGATACTAACTTTTATATTGCAGCTGTGGCTCATCTACCCCGGCTCGTTTCCAACCTCAGGGGATGGGTCGCCGGCCTGTTACCTCATGCGGAAGAAACCCGCACTTGGCATGTCTTTATGTAACGATATGGCCCCAAAGTCTCTTCAGGTAGATTTTCGGCCTTTATCGTATAGTGTTCGCTATCGCCAAAGAGAAAGCGGAGGAGGCTCGAGAAAGGCAAGGTGGTGGCAACTGAAGCTAGGGGGAGTGAGATGCCTCGACCGACGCCCAAGCCTTCATTCATGGATGGCGCTATTCTCTCGAGGAGGTCGGCTCAGCAGAGGGATACCATTCCAGGCGTCGGTTCCACCCATGCTGTCGAGGGAGGGTCATTGACTAACGTTGAGGAGCCTGGCGATGAAGCGGAAGAGTCGGGCTCTGACATTGCTCAGGGAGATGTCGATAAGTTTGTGGGTGGTCTTACCTACGTGGAGATGACGGCGTATGGCTTCGACCATCGTATTACAATTCCGGCAGCTTATAATTTGTTGTCGGACAGCGAGCAGGCTGCTTCAGCCCTTACCCTATTATGTGCCGCCCCTGAGAGCAAGGCGCTCAGTGCGGTGGGTGATGCAGAGCTATCCCGTAGGGTATCAGGCATGGATTTGCAGGTATTCTTTACTCCCTTTCCCTTTTCCATATATCGCCAGACTGGCTTGAGATGTACTTACTTCCGCTTCTTCTCTTACAGACCCTTGTCTTGGAGGTGGAGAGGGGACGCTGCGAGCGGAAATAAACCGACCTCTTTAAGAAGATGTTAAAGAAGTATTGGAGGTATCGTTCTAAGCATCAAGCGGAAGTCGATCGGGGGCAGTCCCATTCGGGACGTAAAGAAGCTGAGCTGGAGGCAGCAGATAGCGAGCTGATGAAGACCGTAGCCCGCAACAACGAGTTGGAGGAGCTCCTCAAGTCGAAAGATGACGAGCTCGAATTGAGCCGTGGGGTGGTAGCGAAGAACGTCGATCTGCAATAGAGGGTGGCGGAGCTGACTGCTGAACTCGACGCGAAGGTGGCGGAGATTAACAGGCTTTCAAGGTCTTCTACTTGCCCCTCTCCTAATCGGATCATGCATCGTAATGCGCATGAGATGTGGATTTTTGCGGCGGCCAAGCTCGATGTTTATAGCGAGCTTCATGCTGTGGATCGGGCGACTGAGGAAGAGGTCCAAGCACGGATGGACGAGGCTCGCGCCACTCGTGAGGTTTGCGGTTATGATCTCGACTCTCCTGATGGGGAAGGGCTCACTTCTGAAGATGTTAACCACCTTGACTCTGGCCCCTGGTATGATGATGCTTACCACTCGGGGGGTGATGGGCAATCTTGAAATGTATATTTTTGGGTTTTGTATAGTGTATCGGAGCCCCTACGCGGGGGCGCATGTAAACATGATATTTTGGTTGTAATATAACTTTTACTGCTTTTCCTGTTTGTCGTAATGCTTAGCCTCCATAGAGATTTTCCTCCTTTTTTTTGTTCGTCGAATTGTCATGTCGCGATTCGAACGGGGTCGATCTAATATTGATGGCCTTAATCATAAGGATGTTACTTCGATTGTGGTCGAAGTAGTATCCATTGTGGTTCGACGAGGTCGAACGAATGTCGATGGCTTTAGTCATTAGGATATTACTTCGGCTATCGTCGAAGTAGTATCTGTCGCGGTTTGAACGAGATCGAACCAATGTCGATGGACTTAGCCATTAGGATATTACTTCGGCTGTCATCGAAGTAATATCCGTTATGGTTCGGATGAGGTCGAACCAATGTCGATGGCTTTAGTCATTAGGATGTTACTTCGGCTTTAGTCAAAATAGTATTCATCATGGTTCGAACGAGATCGAACCAATGTCGATGGCCTTAGCCATTAGGATGTTACTTCGGCTATCATCGAAGTAGTATCCATCGTGGTTCGGACGAGATCGAACCGATGTCGATGGCCTTAGCCATTAGGATATTGCTTTGGCTGTCACCGAAATAGTATCTGTCGTGGTTCGGACGAGGTCGAACCGATGTCGATGGCCTTAGCCATTAGGATGTTGCTTCGGTTGTCGCTGAAATAGTATCCGTCGTGGTTCGAATGAGATCGAACCAATGTCGATGGCCTTAGCTATTAGGATGTTACTTTGGCTGTTGTCGAAGTAGTATCCATTGTGTTTTGTACGATATTGAACCGATGTCGATGGCCTTAGCCATTAGGATGTTACTTAGTCTATCGTCGAAGTAATATCCGTCATGGTTCGGATGAGATCGAACCAATGTCGATGGCCTTAGCCATTAGGATATTACTTCGGCTATCGCTGAAATAATATCTGTCATGGTTCGAATGATATCAAACCGATGTTGATGGCCTTAGCCATTAGGATGTTGCTTTGGCTATCACCGAAATAGTATCCGTTGTGGTTCGGATGAGGTCGAACCAATGTCGATGGCCTTAGCCATTATGATGTTTCTTTGGCTGTCGTCGAAATAGTATCTGTCGTGGTTCGGACGAGGTCGAACCAATGTCGATGGAGAATTTTTTTCATACAATGGAGAATTTCGTTCATACAATGGAGAATTCTGTTCATACAATGGAGAATAATGGAGTAATATATGGTAGTCCCTTCACTATGTTGGCCTACTTACCATGTCGGTTGGCTGAAATAGTGAACTTGTGCTTCTCGTTCAATCGGGTATCCCCGTTGCTGCCTCGTTAAAAACCCCTCTAAGAAAACCTATTGGGACAAAACTTGGAGCGGGGAAAAAGAGTACGACTAGGGAGATGCCTTTTCAGAAGTGAATGTGTTTGAGGTGGGTGATGTTCCAGTTTTTTTGGAGTGTTTTTCCCTCCATTATCTCTAATTGGAATGCTCCTTTGTTCGCCGCTGTTGTGATTTTGTATGGTCCATCCCAGTTGGTTCCTAATTTTCCCTCATTCGGGTATTTCGATGCCAATTTTTTGGCTTTGAGGACGTAGTCGCCGACTCTGAGCGGTCTTACCCTGGCTTTCTTGTTGTAATATCTTTCTAACTGCTGTTTTTGGGCGGCCATTCTTATATGGGTCATGTCTCTTCGTTCTTCGGCTTCGTCTAGGTCTTGTAACATGTTGTCGTCGTTGTCCGCTCCACTGGTGTGGGAGTATCTCAAACTTGGTTCTCCAATCTCGACAGGTATGACGACATCAGTCTCGTAGACCAGTGAGTATGGTGTTTCTCCCGTGCTGGATTTGGGTGTAGTCCTGTATGCCCAAAATACTTCGGGTAATAATTCGGGCCATAGCCCCTTGGCTTCTTTGAGCTTCTTTTTTAATATGTTCAATATTATTTTGTTGGAATACTCGGCTTGGCCGTTAGCGGCGGGGTGATATGGTGTGGAGAGTATCCGCTTGATGTGCCATTTCTCAAAGAATTCGGTTGTCTTTTTGCCGATGAACTGGGCCCATTATTGCAACTGATTTCTTTGGGGATGCCAAAATGGCATATGATGTTTTTCCATACAAATATTATTACCTCCTACTCGCGTATTTGTGCGTACGCACCTGCTTCCACCCATTTAGAGAAATAATCAGTTAAAACTAACAGAAAGCGTGCTTTTCCTCGTCCTGCCAGTAGAGGGACAATTATATCCATTCCCCATTTTATGAATGGCCATGGCGAAGTGACCGACTGGAGGAGTTCCCCTGCTTTGTGTATCATGGGGGCGTACTTTTGGCATTGTTCACGTTTTCGGACATAGTCCGCTGCCTCCTTTTTCATGGTGGGCCAGTAGTAGTTGGTGCATATAAGGCATCCGACGAGGGCGCGATTCCCTGTATGGGCGCCACAATGACCTCCATGCACTTCTTCTAATACTTGCCTTGTCTAATGTGGCCCGAGGCATTTAGCAAGGGGACCGCCTAACGTTCTCTTGTAGAGATCGTGATTTATTAGGCTGTAGCGGGCCGCTTGCACCCGAAGTTTCTTGGACTCTTTTTTGTCGTGTGGAAGTGTCCCGTCCTGCAGGTAGGATACGAACTGGTTGCGCCAGTCCCAAGTCAAGTTTAAAGAGAGTACCTTGACGTGGTCGACGGCTGAATGGAGGAGAGTGACCATGTTTTCTTTGTTGATATATTTGGTGGTCGCGGCCAGCTTTGCCAAGCTATCTGCTTTGACGTTTTGTCCCCTGGGAATTTGCTCGAAGCGACATTCATCTAACTCCGGCATCAGCTTGTGGATTTCTGACTGGTATTTTTGTAGCCTTTGCTCTTTGATTTGGTAGGTTCCGGCGACTTGGTTTACTACGAGTTAAGAATCGTAATGGAGGATGAGCTGACAAGATCCGTATTTGATGGCTAGCTTCATGCCTGCAATCACAGCCTCATACTCGGCCTTGTTGTTAGTCATCTCGGGGCATCATATGGACTGGCGAATTACTTCTCCCGTGGGGACTTCGAGGACGAGTCCCAGTCCCGATCCCGAGGCATTCGTAGCGCCGTCAGTGTAGAGGGACCAGAGGTTGGTGTTGGAGGAGGCGCGGAGGGCCTCTTGTTCCATCTCTGGCAATATCCCCGCGCTGAAGTCGGAGATAAAGTCGGCAAGTACCTGCCACTTGATGGTAGTTCTTGGATGATAGGTTATGTCATGCTCGCTGAGCTCTATAGCCCATTTGGCGAGCCTATCCGAGAGTTCAGATTTATGTAGGATGCCCATTAGGGGGAAGGTCGTTATTACTTTTATGGGATGGCATTGAAAATAGGGTCTAAGCTTTCGTGAAGCTACGACTAATGCCAAAGCCATCTTTTCAAGGTGTGGGTACCTCGTTTATTAAAGTTTTACTGATATAGTAAATAGGGGATTGCGTACCTTTGTTTTCGCGAACCAAGACGGCGCTGACAGCGACTTCGGACATTGCTAGGTACACGAGTAGGCACTCGCCTGGTTTTGCTTTGACGAGAAAAGGTGGCAAAGATAGGTATTCCTTCAATTTTCTTAGTGCTTCGATGCATTCCTCGTTCCATTGCGGCCCTCGATCTTTCCTCAGCACGCTAAAGAATTTGTGGCATCTGTCCGAGTATCGCGAGATGAACCTAGATAAAGTTGTTATTCACCCTGTTAGTTTCTACACCTGCTTCTTGCTATTTAGAATTTCGGGTATCGTATCTATGGCCTTGATCTGGTCCGGCTTGACTTCGATACCTTGTTGTGATACGAGAAAACCCAGGAATTTCCCCGAGGCCACGCCGAAGGCATATTTTTCTAGGTTCAGCTTCATCTCGTACTGTCTTAGTATCTCGGAGGCTGGCTTCAAATGGTCAATATGATCCTCCTTTTGCCGACTTTACCAGCATGTCGTTGATGTAGACCTTCATTATCTTATCGAGCTGTTCTTTGAACATTTTGGTGACCAACCTCTGGTATGTTGCACCCGCATTTTTGAGCCCGAAAGGCATCACCTTATAGCAGTATGTCCCTTGGTAGGTAATAAAAGTTGTCTTCTTTTGGTCTTCTTCGGCCATCAGGATTTGATTGTAGCCAGAGTATGCGTCCAAGAAACTTAGCAGCTCGTGTTCGGCTGTTGCGTCTATCAAATGATCGATGTGGGGTAGTGGGAAGGAGTCCTTTGGGCATGCCTTGTTCAGGTAGGTGAAGTCTACACACATTCTCCATTTCTCATTTTCCTTTTTGACCATGACTACATTGGCGACCCATTGGATACTCTGATGGAACCATTGGCTAGTAGTTTGTCTACTTCTTCACTGACTGCCTTGTTGATGGCGGCGTTGAATTTCCTCCTAATCTGCTGTACTTGCGGATAAAATGGGTCGACATTCAGTTTGTGAGTGGCGATGTCTTTTGGGATCCCCGGAATATCTGAATGCGAGAAGGCGAACAAACTTTTATGGTTAGTTAAGAATTCATGGTACTTACCTGGGTCGGAGAGGTTATGCTCGATGTAGGCTCTTTTCGAATTGTCGGTATTGTCTAGCACGACGGGGTCGAGGTCCTCGATTGTTGCTTTGCAAGCTTCTACGACGTATGTGTCCCTAATGCCCTCCATTGTCGGGTTAATTTTGGTTCCCGATATGGCTGATTGCTATGCTTCCGCGCTTGCTCCTTTCAGTTGTTTGGTATGAGTGCAATCCTGGGCGATCCGGTAATATTCTTGGGCGGTGTGTGGTTCACCCCGGATACTCAATATTCCCCATGGGGTGGGAAACTTGATTACCAGATAGAGACTCGAGGGGATGGCTCGCATGGCGTGTATCCACGGATGTCCTATAATGACGTTGTAAGCCGTTTCCTGGTTCATGATGTGGAATGTGGTTTCCAGCGTGACTCCTCCCACCAGTACTAGCAGTGATATTTCTCCGGAGGTACGCTCTACTGCATTGTTAAAACTTGTCAATGTTATGCAACGCGGTATTACCTTATCTTCGAGCCTCATTTGCGTGAGGACCCTCGGGTGGATAATACACGTGCCACTTCCGTCGTCTACCGTGATTCTCTTTATATCACTATCAGCAATGCGTAAAGTGATAACTAAAGCATCATAGTGAGGGAAGGACAAATCGTCGGCATCGGACATATCGAAGGTGATACTATCTTCGAAGTTGTCATACCATTCATGTGCAATCGTGCGTTTCAACTTATGTGTGGTGGTGAATTTTACGTGGTTGATCATCGAGTCGTCACCACCGCCGATGATCATCTGTATGATTCGCGCTGGGGATGGTGGCTTTGGTGGTCCTTGGGATTGATCACGTCCCCTGGCGAAGTTTCCTCTCCCTTTGTCGCTGAGCAGCTCCTTCAGGTATCCTTGGTTCAGCATTCTGACTACTTCCTGTCGTAGACCTAGGCAATCTTCGGTCTTGTGTCCCCTTTCCTGATGGAATTAGCATAGGACGTTTGATTTCCTTGCCTAGGATCTGATTTCATTTTCTACGGTCATTGTACCTTCGTGCCCAGCTTTTCCAGTGCGTACACTATTTCTGAAGGGGAGATACAAAAGTTATGAGCGGATAATAACGGAGGCATACCTCTTTCATTCCGAAGCGGGGCAGTGTGTCGTTGCAGGGCGTCCGGGTGTCTCGGAGGAGGTGGATTAGGGGCTCTGATATAGGGTTGGTGCCTTTCTCTGTTGAACCGTGGGAGTGGTTCCCGTCGCCCGTCGTTTCGTCGATCCCTCCTGCTTTCTGACTGCACTGATGTCAATCGTTGGGTTGGACCATTAAGGTCGTCTTCGTCTGCTCTTACTTCTGCACAGTAGGCATTGTGGATCTCTTCCCATGTAGTGGGGGATACTTTATGAGTCGGATGAGTAGCTTCTTGGTTGCTTTCGACCCATCTCTGTTCAACCCGTTTTGGAAGGCGACAACCGCCATTCCTTCTGATACGTTAAGCAAGCCCATTATTCTTACCCTGTTGAATCGTGTTAGGAAGTCCCTAAGCCCTTCGCCTGTCGTTTGCCTGATTGCAAATATGTCGTTAACCCTTACCTCAGCCTTCTTTGCTCCTGCATGAGCGGTGCTGAACTTATCCGGCATCTCTTCAAACGTCAATATCGATCTAGCTGGTAGTTGTGAGTAATATGTTAGCGCTCCTCCTGTCAAAGTTTCTCCGAACTTTTTCAGCAACACGGACGGCACCTGTTCTTTGATAAGTCGTTTCCTTTTACGGCGGTTACATAGTGGATCAGATGATATTCCGGATCTGTGGTCCCATCATATATTCTCAAGTATGGGGGCATCTTGAAGGTTTGGGGATCGGGTGAGGAGTAGCTTCCTCGCTATACGGTTGTTCGACGAACCTTCCTACGTCGCGTTTTGGCAGTAGTTTCGGGGCACCAGGTATTTTGTCTACTCTTTCCTGATGCTCCTTCATTTGGTCACGGAGCGCTTTATTCTCGTTCTCCATTTCTTCCATTTTCCTAAGGACGGCCGCGAGTGCATTGTCGCTTGCGTTGATATCCGTGTAGGCGTTGCTCGTTCGTATAACACTTGGTTCACCGGCAGCTGCAGCGATTTCTGCCGTTGATGGGTCTTTGAGATTTCCCGGGGACGGTTTATCGAGCAGGCCACTTAGGGTGTTCGTCAACCACTCCTCCAGTAACTTTTTGACTACTTGAGGCGTTTCCTTTACCGCAGACGTTGAAGCCCCCCTTTCGTGCAAGATCGTTAGATCTTCAAGTGAGGAGGGCGAAATTTCCTCCTCCGGAATACTACTTGGTATTACGTTCGCAATATTTTCTCTACCGGCCTTGTTGAGGGGGCCTATGAGGTTGGTTGAGACATCTGCTATCATCTTCAGCTAGATTCCTTATCTGTCATTTGCTGGTTCTACGGAGTTTGAAGGACAATGATTGTTGTTTTCGATATCCTAGATGTGAACTATGATTTCGACTACCGAGTTCCCCACAGACGGCGCCAAATCTCTTCACTTAAAAAGTTTTCAAATGATATTTAAGCAAATCAATCTATATACGAGAAGGGGTAAATCGTAATCGAGAATAATTGACCCAAGGATACTCTTCGCAATTGATTTAAGCAAATGGTGATATTCGTCAGTCGATGTGAGAGGATAATAATATCAGAGATATGAGAGTTGGGATTCTAGAGAGAGGAGAGAGCAGTATAATGTTAGAGAGAGTTTGTATTATCAGAAATCCTTTTTGTCTTTTACACAACTGAGACCTCCGATCCCTTATATGGCAAGGGGGCTCTATTTTAACCGCCAAAAAAGATAAAGACAAAATACATGCTATAGAGGGATCGACGTGGTTGTAAGGTCGTCACCTCTATTATCCTTGAGTCGTCCCTTCAGTCGGACTTGTGCATATGCGGTTGGTCGTGCTTGTTTGGGGATGTGGTTGGTCAAATTCGACCTCATACAGAGACGATGAAAGTGCATCATGATTATTGGTGGTTGATCATCTTTATATTTTATACTAAAAGTCAATCTCTGGGGAAAAATCTGAATGGAAATTAATTAGATCAAAATCTCGTACCCCCCCAATAATTCAAGAATAGATTTATAAGTGGGGGACTGAAAAGACATGAAACTGGTTTACCCCTCCGCCGGCAATGATAAGTGGCGGGCAACTGATATTTGACTATACACCCCTCCCCTTTATAGTTCGGTTTTGTCACATTGGTTGAAAGTTGAAATTAAATGTCACACTTTATATCATAGCTATTGACATAGTGCACGTGAGACCACAGATTCTTGGGATTGTAAAATGTGCCCTACAAATTGACGTTTGATATATTGGTTGGTGAACCAGGGCCGTGGTGAAATAATAATTACTCATTCTTCCTTAATCAAAGATTTTAATTTCAAAGTTGGTATGAACTCATCTTTATTATAGAACATTTTATTCCTCCAATATAAAACTTTTTGGCGTGAATGTGAAACTAATGGGGCCGCAATGTTGATACCAAATACCAAGTGTAAAAAAGTGTCGCTTGAGGTTTCCTTTGACCCGCACCCTATTTGATAAGAAGACACTTGGCTAGAATCTGAATATGGCTGGTATTAGGGTAGCAAACGGGCGTGTCAGATCGGATATGGACGGATCGAAAACGGATAATGCAGAAACGGATAAATTATCCGATCCGTCATATTTAATATGGATGAAAAACGGGTTAACTGACGGAGAATATGAATATTCATATTATTCGTGGCTTTTTGATTATGATCAGTATTGAGCGGATTTATAATCTCCTAAATTTGAGGAACCCCTAATTTGAGGCTTTACAAATGTAAAAGTCAAACTTATTAGTTATCAATTTGTTATTTATTTTCTAAGTGGAAAATATAATTTTTATCCATATTTGATCCGTTTTTAAATAGTTCATTATCCAACCCATTTTTTAATAGATAATAGGAGCGGATATAACCATTTTGCCACCACTAATGCATCACGTCAAACATTGGTCTCCATCTCTAGTCGTAGATAGGTTGTGAAGACAGTTTATAGTAGTTGTATAATTTATATATACTGTGGAGGATAAAACACCAACACTAACAGCGTCATCGTCAAGTAAATGGTAAATTAAGACTTTAAATAAAGAATGAAAGTTATAAATATCTTGTTGATGATCATCATTAAGCTCCTAACAAGCAGGACCAAAGGCGTTGTTATTATTAGGAAATTAAAGTAATTTTGAATATTCTACTCTAGAATTACTAAGTGCATGTAATTTCATGTTATTCAAGTGAGTACTTAGAATATCTACGTGAGGCCTATATGTTATCTGGGTGCATGCTATTGTGTTTTAAAGCTGGCCAAACTGATTATATAGAAGGTTTCACTAGCATTTATTAGTATTGAGTTAGACTTTTGTTGGGATCAATTGACCATATATATGAGAAAACTAATATAACAAAAAATATAAGAACTAATGAGAGAAAAATTTCTCTAAATAGGAAACTATTGATCTGAGGATTACATTGTGGCTACTATTGTATTGTTATGTGATGAAGGGATCCTAAATTTATAGAGGGTCTCCACAACTTTTTTCCTCCAAGAAAGAGATTTATGAAATATTGAGGAAATGTATACTTTCCTTTTAGGAAAAGTAAAAGCAACTATGGTAAATATTTTACTATTTCTTCAAATAATAGGTAAAATTCAAATATGAAAAGAAAATTAGCGGAAACCCTAACAATTCTCCTATTTGGCTTGATTTTTCTTAATAATAGATCTACCTTCTTTACATAATCTTCATCACTATTGCGTGCTGTAGTTAAAAGTGAGAATTGGATAAAAATTGAAACCTTGTGCATTAAAAGTGAACATGGAAAAAAATATTAGAGTCTTGCGTCAAAGTTAGGAGGATTATAAGTGGAGTCGTATGTTATAAGTGAATAGGGAAGCCCTACATTAAAAGTGAGCAGAGCTAAAAGTAGGCGCTCATGCGTTAAAAGTAAGCATGGGTTAAAAATTGGAGCTCATGTGTTAAAAATACTCATGAGTTATAATTAGATTTTGTTTTTAAAAATGTAACAACATGATTATTTAATGGTTAAAAACTGTATCTCCATATGTGGTACTCTATTTTTTTTTTTTTTTTACAAAAATCTTCGTTATCCTCAAATTGGTCGTACTTGATCTAAAACTGCTTTGAACATGTCTTCAACCTCGCTTCAAATAACTGGCTCTGATAACACTTATTGCGATCGAATAACAGTGTCATGCTGAATCTAACAAAGCAAACTTTGAAGATAAGAAATGAGAAGATAAACAAAATTATATTAAAAGAGAATATTATAACGATGTATGATAAGTTGACCTACATATGAGAAAACTAATATAAAAGAAAATACCAAACTATTGAGAGAAAAACTCCCTCTAAACAAGACTCTCTTAAGTATTATATGATGGATGATATTGTGTTATTATGTGAAGGAGGGATCCTCAGATAGAGGCCCATAACTTTTTACTCCAAAAAGAGATTATATATGGAAGAGATTTATATTTTACTCTTAAAAAAATAAAATCAATTATGGTAAATAAAATTAAAAATGTGAAAAAAAAAGTTAGGACAAACCCTAACAACTTTTGCTTGGACACTTATAAATATCTTTGAACGTAATCTCGTAATTTAAGAGTAGAGTTTTTAAATACGATAAAAGTGTGTCTAATTTGTGTTTACCTCCCTCTTCCATCTTCTCAGTGTCTTATTATATTACGAAGAGTCTACCTTATTTCCAACATATAGAGATGCAGATCTAGGACCCGTTTGGCTTAGCTGATTTAGTGTAGCTGATAAGCATATGTGTTGAAAAACACTTTTAACTGTTGAAACTGATTTAAAAAGTAAGCAGTTACGTGTTTGGATAAAAGTGTTGAAATTAATAATAAGCAGCTAAAAAATTGGGTATACAAAGAGTTTTGTTTAAAAAAAAATATTTTAGGGATAGAATAGTAAATATTTTGGTCAAACCTAAAGTGCTTATAAGCTGAAATTTGATAAGTTTGGGGAGACCAACTTATGGCTTTTGGCTTATAAGCACTTTTAATTTTACCAAACGCGTAGATAAGCCAAAAAGTGCTTATAAGCCAGTTTGGCCAGTTTATAAGCTTAGCCAAACACCCTCCTAGTCCTTTGTTATCGAGTTCATTGCGTGTGTGTGAAAATTCACTAAAATTTTAGTAACAAATATATCAAATTACAATCCTAAATCTGCTGATGTGTTGATACAAGGAGTAGAGTAGAATGTTATAGAGCTTGTGAATATTTTAGAGGTGTACATGGACCGGGTTGGTTCGATTTTTATCAAAATCAAACCAAACCAATTATATCGGTTTGGATTGGTTTGGGTTTTTCGGGTTTTTTTGTTACATGAATATTATTTCAATCTTACGTTATTAAAATTATAGATAAAGCTTTGATAAGTGAATATATGTTTAGTAAATATGAAAAAAATTAACAAACATATGATCTATTAAAATATTCTAATGAGAGAAATTTTTTAGTAACACATGGTAGTTATTTTTTTAGTAGTCTAACAATAATTTTTCGTTAATTTACGCTTTTAAGGTTAATACATGAGAGGATCCCAAATATTTTTACATTTTCTAAAGAAAAATCACTAAAAAGTGTTAAAAATATAAATAAAATTTATATAT
Source organism: Nicotiana glauca (assembly GCA_026770625.1). NCBI lineage: Eukaryota > Viridiplantae > Streptophyta > Magnoliopsida > Solanales > Solanaceae > Nicotiana > Nicotiana glauca. The sequence continues at coordinate 45,619 of MU767604.1, read as the reverse complement.
TTATATGTCGGTTTGGTTCGGGTTTTTTTACTCAATACCGAACCAAGTCAAATCAAACCTAGTCGAATTTTTTTAATCGATTTGGTTTGGTTTTTCGATTTAATGCGATTTTTCGATTCGGTTTAAACACTTGTAAAACTAATTATTTGATGTAAATGACTTGGTGCAAGTAAGTATTTACCCATCTCTGGCCCAATTTCACATCATCAAATGTATTTTATTTTATAACATGAGAATAAATAATGGTATACGGATTGATGGGACTTTCGAATGATCTCACATGAGTACGATAAACGTTATCTTATTATTATTCTGGATACAGCAAACGTGTATGATAGAGAGGTTAAGGTAGGGTACCCAATACAATATAATAGAGGGATCAGACAAGACAGAAACATTATTCCAATTTTGATAACAAGTCTTTTTCATTGTGGGGTTGGATAAGAGACAAAGCCCTTGTTAAACCTATGTCCCATGCATTCCTCGTAGGACCAACTCCATCTCTCTACTCTTTCTTTCACCACATATTTTCCTTTCATATATCTTCTCTTTCCCTTATATATATTTTCAAGTCCGAAACACTCCTCAAACAATTTTCCTCTTCAACTCAGAGATATATATACACACATAATTGTTACTTCCATATATATATATGGCTGCTATTGCAAGTTCATTGTCATCATTAAGAAGTTCAAAGATCAAATCAATGCAACGATGCTCGAAGCAAGTTAGAGAGCAGAGGGCAAGACTTTACATTATCTGGAGATGTACAGTCTTACTTCTCTGTTGGCAAGACTAGAAATCGGGTCTATGACTAGTGATGGAGCCAGGATTTATTGTAGCTCTGCCACGGTCTATGACAACGGTTCCAAAATATAGGAAATCCGTTGCAATAAGCCTAATTGTTACTAGTGTGCGTGATGAGGATTTCAGTAATGGAGTTCGAAGGTACCAAAATACTCAGATGATTCAGAGTAAGGATCCAATTTATAGCTTTTTGAGGGGTGGTATAGCCCTGACTTTTGTGTAGGAGTAGAGACTAAATTACAAGTACAATGTAAAATATATACCAAAAGCCTATAAGTGAATAATACTCGAGGAAACTTACCTTATTATAAGACAAGGAGCTACAAGCTTTTTTTCCTACAATTTTAATGCTATGATCTGGAACAATAATGTCCCACTATTTTACAATGTGTTTTAGTTTTACAATTTAGTTTAGAAAAGGAATCAGTGTCGTACTTGTTGGATTCTTAACAAATCATGCAAAGTTCGGTCATTTAGGATCTTAAAAATTACACTTTATATGAAACTTTTGGAAGTCAATCGAGGTATGCATGCGCAATAACAATCTGGACTCATATGACATTAGTTATTCAAAATTTATGCAGATGTGGCATGGTTAAATTAACGTTGTCACTTTTCAGCAGTGACAAATAGGAAAATGGAAAGAAAAACAGTACAGTAGGTGAAAATTTCTAAATTGACTCATAGCCCTGCATTCCTGAAAGATGGAAAAGGCAACAAGGCTACAACACTTCCAAGCTGAAACCACAAAGCTAAACTTAACTAAAATCATGATGTACTTCTCTATATATAAGCTGTTATTATATACTTGTTCTGTACATATACTTCAAAATCGATATAAGATACTTCAGGTTTGAAATAGCTCTCAACCACCATCGCAAAATGGCATAACAAACTTGAATTCAAAAAAAGTTTCTACCAAGAAACTTATTTAATAGATGAGAGATGTGGAACTAAAGCAAGCAGTCAATGGTTTTTCTATACTAGGCACGACATATACCACTTATTCACATACATAACTCGCGCTTGTCGCACATTTCCCATTCATCATCTAGAAGATCCTTGTCATGGATCACCGACTTTACATCTTCAGATGCCTTGTGCTCCTCCTCATGATAGGAAGCTGTATCCATCTTTTCTGGAGCATCCAACAAATCTGCAGGGTCAGCCACCTGATCTGGAACCATACTCTTCAAAGATGAACTAGATGAGGCTAAGATGCAGCTAGTTTGGCTGGAACATAAAGACTTGCTCAGAGGAATACGATCATCAAACTTCTCTTTCAACAATCTCACATCTTGGCATATAACAGAGATTTCGCCTCTGCAAAAGGTTGCAACAATATCCATAGTATTAAAGGATTAAAAGATTAGCAAGTATAGCGGTTACAGTGGCATAGGATCTGGTAAAGGGGAAAAACTAAGAAAAGAAAGGGCAATACGGAGAAACAAGTACTGCAAACTATCATCAATACTTAATTCAAACTATCATCAAAAGTAATGCTCAAAAGAATTTTTCATTTTTTCGCTTAAAAGAATTTTAAACCAAAGAAAGAAAAACATGAGAATATTGTATGATGGGCAAGGTATATCTGCAAAATCAGATCATAACACAAGAATAAAAGTTTATTTAGACTGGTTTTTCCCCCAATACAAGTAAAATATTAGTTTGCTGTTGAAATCAAGTAAAAACCAGCCTGAATTAGACAGCTGTTTTTTATCTTGGCATGCCACCAATCAAGCACAGTTCGACATTTTTCCAGCAAAAGAATTCCCTGTTAGGAGAGCACAAATATCAAAGGAAATTTTTAAAAAGAATTTAAGGAACACTTACTGCAACATATCTACAACACGCCCGCGGTCCACCAGGAAATCCCTCAACTGTGCAACAGACAAGAAGATAAAATCACTAAACTATAACTTTTTTCAGAAGACCCAGCAGAGTAAAAATCCATTTAAGTAATAAGGTTCATTACCTTAGCATTTTCTTCTGCCTCTTGCTTCAGAATATTTGACTCTTGCACAACTTTTTCCATAATGATTTCCTGGTCAGTAAGTGCTTTGCGTGCGACCTCTTCCTTGTCTAGTCTTTCTTGCTCAGCAGCTTTCATTACTTTCTCAGCTGCAGCCTTTCGCACCTCAAGTGTCTGATGCATCTACACAAAGGAAACTTCCAATTTCAGGTTAAAGAGGCATATCATACAACTATTCACATCCACCTCTCTTCTATTTGGAGAGAACCATAAGTACAAGAGAAGCATCTGTGGTTTGGCAGCTTGATATCCATGTGAAAGCTACCACTCAAGTCCATAGAACCAGCAATATGAAACAAGAAAAGTCTAGAACAAGGGAAAAGACGTGCTCTATCCACTGGACTAATGAAGGAAGAACACCTTTCAAAGGAGCCATATCATGTTGAAAGTCCTGCTCAACCACTCTATTCTTCCCTTGTATTTTTTTGGGGGGTTGTTGTTGTTGTGTGTGTATGTGTGTGGGTGTGTGTGT
>MU767604.1:0-29615 GCA_026770625.1 Nicotiana glauca | reverse complement strand
TTTATGAAAAATAAGGAGGTTGAAACTGATATAAAATGTTCGTCGACGAAATCTATGATAGATTTGTTTAATTGATTCATGTACGACACATACAATATTCAAAGAGAAGAAATATTTTTCTCATTTAAGTATGTATAAGGCAGATATTACTACAATTTTTGGTAGTAGTAATCTAATTGAAGGCTCTGAAAGAGCTACTATAACTCTTCCTAAAGGAACAATACTTAACATAAAGAATGCAATGTTCTCCTCCAAGTACAAGAGGAACTTGTTGAGTTTTAAAGATATCCGTCGAAATGAATATCATATTGAGATAATAGATGAGAATAATCTTGAATATCTCATCATTACCAAGAATGTCTCTGGACAAAAGAGAGTTATTGAGAAGTTCCCATCTTTATCTTGTAGCATGTATTGGACAAGAGTTAGTGCAATTGAGGCATATTCTACGGTAAACCAGAAGGTTACTGATTCCAATACTTTTGTACTTTGGCATGATCGATTGGAACACCTTGGATCAATTATAATGAGACGAATTATAGAAAACTCAAATGGGCATTCATTAAAGAATTTAAAGATTCTTTCAAATGATGAATTTTCTTGCACTTCATGTTATCAAGGCACGTTAATTATTAGACCATCACCAACAAAGGTTGGAATTGAGTCCCCTGCGTTTTCGGAACGTATACAAGAGGAAATTTGTGGACCTATTCACCCCCCTAGTGGGTCGTTCAAGTATTTTATGGTCTTAATAGATGTATCTTCTAGATGGTCTCATGTGTGCCTATTGTCATCTCGCAACCTCGCGTTTACAAATTTAATGGCACAAATAATTTGATTACGGGCGCAATTTCCCGATAATCCAATTAAGTCTATTAGACTTGATAATGTTGTTGAGTTTTCATCCCGAGCATTTAATGATTATTGCTTATCAAATGGGATAAAAGTGGAACATCATGTAGCTCATGTTCACACTCAAAATTGTCTTGCAAAGTCTTTAATTAAACGTCTGCAATTGATAGCAAGACCGTTACTCATGAAAACAAGGCTACCCACTTCTGTTTGGGGTCATGCATGCAGCAATGCTAGTTCGTCTCAGACCGATAAATCATCATAAGTATTCATTGTTGCAATTATTTTTGGGTCATGAACCTAATATATCCCATTTAAAAAATTTTGGATGCGCAGTATACGTGCCTGTAGCACCTCCATATCGCACCAAAATAGGTCCGCAAAGAAGGTTAGGAATATATGTTGGGTTTTGAATCACCCTCTATTATTCGCTACCTCGAAACATTGATGGGGGATTTGTTTACTACACGATTTGCAGACTGTCGATTTCATGAGACACTTTTTCAAAAATTAGGGGGAGAAGTTGGTGAAACCAAACGGGAATTTTTGTGAAAAAATCCATCATTATTTCATCTTGATCCACATACCTCTATTTGTGAAAATGAGGTACAAAGATATAAGGCATGCCTTGTTGCACAAGAATTTTCACAAAGTTCTGGTGTCAATTATGAAGAGACATATTCACCCGTTATGGATGCTATAATATTCCGTTATCTCATTAATTTTGATGTCCATGAAAAGCTTGACATGCATTTAATGGATGTGGTTACCGCACCTTTATGGCTCACTTGATAATGAGATATACATGAAAATTCTTGAGGGATTTAAAATGCCTAACGCACATAATTCAAAGTCCCGGGAAATATTTTTAATCAAATCGCAAAGATCTTTGTACGGTCTAAAGCAATCAGGACGAATGTGGTATAGTCATCTTAGCGAGTATTTATTAAAGAAAGGCTATATAAATGATGCAATTTGCCCATGTATTTTTATAAAGAAAATAACATCGGAATTTGTGTACATGCCGTATATGTTGATGACATAAACCTTATTGGAACTTCTATAGAACTCCAAAAGGCAATTGATTATTTAAGGAAGTAATTCGATATGAAATATCTCGGAAAGACAAAATTATGTCTTGGTTTGCAAATTGAACATTTGGCAAACGGAACTTTTGTTCATCAATCTGCCTATATAGAAAAGGTATTGAAACAGTTTCACATAGATGTAGCACATCCATTAAGTACTCCGATGGTGTTCGATCACTTGATGTGAATAAGGATCCATTCCGGCCTCAAGAAAAGAATGAAGAGCTACTTGGTCCTGATGTACCATATCTTAGTGCAATTGGTGCAAGAGATAATATGGCTGATTTGTTCACAAAATCTGTACCGACATCAACCTTCAAGAATCTAGTACATAAGATCGGGATGCGAAGGCTCAAGGATGTGAATTAATGCTCTCATCAGGGGGGAGTTAATGCGTGTTGCACTCTTTTTCTCTTACAAGGTTTTGTCCCACTGGGTATTTCTTGCAAGGTTTTTAACGAGGTAACCAAAAGACGTATTTCTAAACATGTGTACTCTTTTTCCTTCACTAGAATTTTTTTCCATTGGACTTTATTTTAGTAAGGTTTTAACGAGACAAATTATCTATAGATATCCAAGGGGGAGTGTTGTGATAAATATCACATTATGGTGGATGTCTACTCTTCCTCCATGATCTTAATCTCAAATGCCTAATGACATATTCAATGACATATTTTGTATGTTCAATGACATATTTTCTTCACTTTGTATGTCTATATAAAGGCCTTGTAATAGATAGAAAAATACACACAATTGAAGAAGAAAATCTCTTCCTTCTCTCTATATCCATTTCTTGTTCATGTTTTACTAAATTGCTTTTATTTCCTTGTTCCACATTGTTACTTTGAGTTATATTTCATAACAAATCTTTTTTTTCCTCGTCTTTTCCCAAAAAAGGGGAAGAAACTCTCGTAAAAGAAAGAAAAGAAACAGTTGTACCATGATTTTCTGAAGATAAAAGATATTTTCTTCGTCCTATTGGCCACACCGTGAAAAGACATGAAAAAAAACTCTCTAACTAATTAGCCTACATTTTTCCCTCCAAAATATAAAATTAAATTTCATGTCTTGAAGTATGCGAAAATTAAATATTGGGAGATGAAGAGTCTTGTGTATTATATTTGTATTTATGTAGAATTCAATCACTACTAATTGGTATCTTTATTTATGCATCAATGACGATAGATGCATTCGCCATAGTTTTAGCATTACGGCAAACCCGTGTCAAATATATAGCTGATTTGGGCGCTCTAGCCAAAACGAATCCTATTTTAGCTATTACTTTCTCCATTACTATGTTCTCATACGCAGGAATACCCCCGTTAGTCGGCTTTTGTAGCAAATTCTATTTGTTCTTCTCTAATTAGTAATCAAATAATTAATGAATCATTTAGTCAAATTGAATCTGGAAATTGGCCAAATTCTTCACTGATAGAAAGCAAAATGAAGGATTTGACTAATAGAACAAGTACAATCAAAAATCAATTTGACTAATAGAACAAGTACAATCAAAAATCAAATAGAAAGAATTACAAAAGAAAAAAAAGAATGTAACTCCATAAATAGACATTAGTCCTAATAAAACAAATAATATTAAAAAAATCGAATAGTATTTTATACAAATTATTTGTTTTTTTAATTTTTAACAAATTATTGTATTTTCTTCCTTTCTTAAAAACAAATACGGTATATGATTTTGTATACTTCCTCCTTACCAAACCCTAAATCAGCGGTCACTTTCCTCCTAGCCAAACCCTAAACCAGCGGACACTTTCTCCTTCACTAAAATGGATTCAAACCAAGAAAATTTGGTGGTACAACAAAATATGAATCCAAATGAACATAACACAAATATAACAACCATGAATATCAGCCAAGATAATAGGTTTGATCGAGTTAGGGACGAGTTGTACAAATCATTAGGGATGACATCGGACAATAGTTTGTTGAATGAATACGAATGGGTCGATGTTGATTCTCACGGCAGTTTCAACAATGATGTACACTTAGATGATGATGATGATGAAGTCGATGGAGAATATCATGGAGAAGCTAACGATGATGTGGAGCAGGTTTTGGGAATTGAGTTAGAGTTACGTGATATTGATCGGGAAATAGAGAATGAATTCGTTGAAGAGGATGTGGTTGTAGGTCCAATCTCTAAAATGCGATTGAGAGATAAAGATACTTTGTTTGCATTCTACAAATAACATGCACGACTGAAAGGATTCTCTGTTGTCAAAGAAATTCCAACAAGAAGGGTGGTGACACTGCCAGGTACATAACTTACTGTTGTGATAGGGCTAGGATTCGCAAAATCAAGTTTACCACCAAGAGTAACAATTGTAAAGCTAGGCTATCTGCTATTTTGGATGACTATGGTTGTTGGCGCGTCTCTAAGGTCATTCAAGGTCACAATCATAATTTTCTCCCATTCGTATCTCGCTTGATGGCTAGACATAGGTCCGTTTGTGATTCTTTGAAAAGGGATCTTGTAGCTCACGATCGATCTAACATTAGACCCTCCAAGAATATTAGACTTGTAGAGGTTCAATGTGGTGGACCGCAAAATTTGGCTTGCACTCCAAAAGATTATAGAAATTATATTTTGAAGAGTAGGAATTTTGAAATGCAAGAAGGGGGCTCACAGTCGCTGATCAACTTTTTTCGTGAAATCCAGGTAAAAGGTAGGGATTTTTTCTATTCAATCGACGTTGATAATATTGGTAGGTTACAAAATGTGGTATGGTTGCATTCACACTATAAGGTAGCGTATAAGCAATTCCATGATGCGATATGCTTTGATACGTCGTACCTTGTGAATCGATATAATATGCCATGTGCTACATTTGTTGGCATCAATCACCATAGACAGTCCATCTTACTAGGATGTGCTCTCATGTCTCATGAAGATATCGATAGTTACAAATTAGGTTTTAGAACTTGGCTTGATGCCATGGGAAATGTTCATCCAGATGTGATCATAACTGATCAGTGTCCGAGCATTAAGGTAGCCATTACTGAAGTGATGCCAAATACAATACATAGGTATTGTATTTGGCATATATTCTCAAAGTTTCCTATTTAATTAAGTAGTGTTCGTCCTTCTAAAATTGCACGTGGAGAATTTAAATCCATGTTCCTTGATAGAATTACTGTTGAAGTTTTAAAGAGAATATGGATAGAATATATTGCAAGGTATAATTTGCAGTAACGACCCGACCAGTTTGAGTTCTAGTGCTCTGTTCAGCAATCGGAGGCCATGAGCAGCTTTGTTTCAGGTATTATGATATGTACACATGGTCGGAATTGAGTTTCAGGAAGTTCATGGTTGATTAAGAAAAAGGATTCTCATTTCAGAAGCTTAAAGTTGACAGAATGAACTAGGATTGGAATTTTGAGTAAACGACATCGAAATTGGGATCTAAAGGTTCCAGCGGGTTTATATGATGATTTCAGACTTGGGCGTATGCCCGGATTGGATTTTGGATAACCCAGGAGCGTTTTGGCACCTATTGTGGAAGTTAGCATTTTGGAAGAAATTTCTTAAGTTTGGCTTGAAGTGCATTTCAGTGTTATCGATGTCTGTATGGGATTCTGAGACTGTGAATAGTTCCTTATGGTGATTTTGGAGTTGGGAGCGCGATCGGAAGTGAATTCAGAGGCCCGTAGTTCTTATGGAGCCATTTGGCTAAAGATAGAAATTTGGAGGTTTTTGAAAAGTTTGACCGGAAGTGGACCTTTTGATATCGGGGTCGGAATTCGATTTTGAAAGTTGGAGTAGGTCCATAATGTCAAATATGACTTGTGCGCAAAATTTGAGGTCAATCGGATGTGATTTGATAGGTTTAAACATCGGAAATAGAAGTTTGAAATTTCGGAGTTCATAAAGCATGAATCGGGTGTAATTCATGGTTTTAGCATTGTTTCATATGATTTGAGGCCTCGACCAAGTCCGTAATGTATTTTGGGATTGGATGGTAAGCTTGGTTGAGGTCTCGAGGGCCTCGGGTGGATTCCGGATGGTAAATGGATCAAATTTGGGAGTTGAAGAATAGCTGAAGGATCTTGTTGCTGGTGTTTCCGCTTCTGCGATTGGGTAGCTGCAGAAGTGGCCCCACAGAAGTGAAAAAGGAGCTGCAGAAGAGATTTATGGTCGAAGGCAGGTGGACCGCAGATGCAGTCAAGGTTCCGCAGAAGTGGGACCGCATCTGCGGAAGGTGGATCGCTGAAGCGAGAATGGGCAGCCTAGGGAGGACCGCAAATGCGGTCAGGGTTCCGGAGAAGCGGACCGCATCTGCGGATGATATGTCGTAGAAGCGAAAAGGGATAGGCCTAGAGGAAGCCGCAGAAGCGGCAGATTGTCCGCACAAGCGGAACCACAGAAGCGAAAATATTTCCGCAGAAGCAAAAATAGTTGGGGTAGAATGGTTGTTTAAAATCGGGGTTTAGTTCATTTCTCTCATATTTTTCATGGCTTGGGGTGATTTTTGGAGAGATCCAAGAAGGGATTTCATCATCTATGTCAAGGTAAGTCACTCCCACCTATTTTGAGTTAGATACATCAATTATGTACATATTTGAGCATGAAATTGGTAGAAATTTGGGAGTTTTGGTAGAAAGACCTAGAAACTATATTCTTGGAATTTAGCCACGATTTTTGGTATGGAATTTAGAGAAAATTATATATTTGAGCTCCTAAGGTCATGGGTAATTTTTATCTTCAAATTTTTTTTGGATTCCGGGCACGTGGGCCCGAGGGCATTTTGGTCAACTTTTCGATCAGAGTTAGGAATTGCTATAAATTTGATTGTAATGTATAATTGAGCATATATTAATGGATTTTCGTAACCATTGGCTAGTTTTGGAGCGTGGTGCATCAATTAGAGTCTTCGGAAGGGCGTGGAATGCCGGTTTGGATCTTCGGAGCGAGGTGAGTCTCCTTTTTAACCTTGTAAGAGGAAATGTCCCCAAGGTGTAATAATTGATTATGTGCTCCTATTTGCGGGGGCTACGTACGGACGAGGTGACGTGAGTCCGTGCGTAGCTGCTATTATGTTATTGTCCGGGTAGTTAGGACACAAAAGCATGTTATACTTAGATTATTTATGGACCCATTGATAGCTTGAATTGCTTAAATCACATTGAATTAGTAAGTGAATTTCTAAAAGTATTAAACGTCATTTCTTAAAATTTGTTAAAGGAGAATTGGTTTTATTTGGATAAATATTCCCCGATAAGTTCTTAATTGATTGATTGAGCATGTATGTGTTTATTTAAGGATGTGTACCTGCGTCGCATGCAGGATTCGCGAGCAGGGTATGTGTTTATTTAAGGAACGGGCCGAACGCCTCGGCAGATTAAATAGATGCATCTATGGTTCAGGCCATTTGAACCTCGCCAGTGCACAGTTTACATTTCTGTTGGATCGGGCTGTCGCCTCGGTATGATTTGCGCATGTTATTTGTCGCTTGAGGATTTTTAAACGTGAAATTTTTCCTTCGTGGCTTGATATAAATTGATAAGATAATAAAGAATAAACTTGGAAGCCCTTGATTATTTGTTGAAGGTGTTTACCTGTTTTCCGGCTTCGTGAATTAGAATCACTATATAAATCCATGATTTTCCTCACATTTCTAGAATATTGTTAATTGACCTCTAGTAAGTGTCGAAGTTGACCATCTCGTCTCTACTTCTTCGAGATTAGGTGGGATATTCATTGAGTACACGTTGTTTACGTACTTATACTACACTTCTGTGCATTTTTGTTGCACAAGTATATGTATCTCTAGCAGCTTACTGGGCATAGCAGTGCAGATGATTCTGGGACTAGGTGAGTTGCATTATTCGAGGCGACCCGCAGCTAGTATAGTCCCTTTTAGCATATTGTATTTATTTCCTGTCCATTGTATTTCAGACGGATGTTGTATTTTATTTTTCCTTATCAGTAGATGCTCATGAACTTGTGACATCAGGTTTTGGGATGGTCTTCGAATGATTTGTACTATTCGTTTATTATTTAATTTGAATTTAAGTGGTGATCCTTTTTTATTTATGAAAAAAAAATGGAAGGAAAAGTCCGAGATTTCAAAGGTATTAAAAAGAGAAGTTAATCGATTAATTAAGTTGGCTTGCGTGACAGCAGAGTCTGGCGCCACCACGACCCTTAGTAGATTTTGGGTCGTGACAACATGGTATCATAGCACTAGGTTCCTAGGGTCTCACGAGTCATGAGCAATTCTAGTAGAGTCTCGCGGATCGGTATGGAGACGTATGTACTTATCCTCGGGAGGCTGCAGGACTGTTAGGAGTACTTCCCTTCTTGATTCCTTATCGTGCGATTTGATTCATGTGAGGCTTACGCCTTTATCTCCTTCCTACTCAATCTTATGCGACACGAAGCGCTTGTTATAAATCGAGAGTTGAAGAATTTTAATAGCACTATGAATGTGGTGCGGGTGTTTCTCCCTGCGGGGTTATTTAAGCTATTATCGTCGCCTTGTGGAAGGGTATTCTGTTGTTTCGGCTCAGCAGCGATACTTTTGAGAGCTCTAAGGTTAGGCACAAGTTGCCATGATGCTTATGAACGAATGTTGTGAAGTAGTGATATAATGGTAGGATGATTACCTACGTGTCGGGGCTGTGAATGACTTGAAGGGAGGTTTACTTAGTGCATAATCAAGAGATTTAGTATTTTATTCCTGGGAAGGGAAAAGACAATCGAACTAAGGATGGTCAGATGTGGGCTGGTGGAAGTAATGAGACTTGGTATTTGCAAGCGTTGTAGAGTTTTCTTCTATAATGGGATGTCGTTGTCCTAATTGAACGTGCTAAGTTTGTCGGTATTATGACCTTCTACAATTTGCCTTTAGAGCAAGATATTGTGAGATAGAATTGGAGACACAACTGTCAGATATCACAGGATGCGGTGGTTCAGGATTGAGTCAGTTTTTCTAATGTTGACGGTTCGATAAAGATGACCTTCGGAAAGGTTTAAGTTAGCAACAATTGTGGGTTCAGGTTCCACGAAGATAGATTTTGTTTAAGACAGCAAATGAGCAGCAAAGTATGAGAAAGACATGTGGGAAGTGTCAGACGGTGGCTAAAGTTTCTGGAAGGCCGAGTATAAAAGGATAAAGGCCGGGTAATCGGTTAAGGGGATGAGTTCCGCCAAAGTGGGAGAGCAGTGGAGTCGCATATGTGCTTTGTAGTGGGATGAACACCTACCTTAAGGAGAGTTTGGAATGATTTGGGATTTTAGTGGCTGGCGATTGAAGCCTACGGAGTTAATTAGAAGTATAGGCTATCATGCGGTAGGAGATTTGATACAATGTGATAGAGCTTCTTGAACGAAGAGGGATGCAACATACCTTTGAATTGGAAGAATATTGCCACACATTTAATTGATGTCCACAATGAGTGAATAGACTTGTGTAGCTGGAGAATGAGCTCGGACTCAGGATGGGTTATTGATGTCGTAGTGATTGTACCCCCTGCTGCAGCGTTGGAAGATGCCGGGGAGTGAATTCTACAGGTGGGTTATTCCTCTGAGCAGGTTAGTGGTCGCGTGGTTGGGGAGGCTTCTGCGAATAATTCTATTGATTATACAACGAAGGGGTCGGTCCTGTGAATGTTGCTAGTGATTCAGGGTATAAAAATTGGGTTTCTACAGTAAGATATCAAGAACTTTGGCGGTTGATTGCGCAAGGTTATGTCAATAAGAGATAAAGAGGACGGGTGAGTTTCTGGTTTGTGAACTAATGGCTTCATGCTAAGTGAGAGAGTCTCACCGCTTATGGTTGGGTTGTATGGTTAACTACTTGCGAGATTTTTGGCTATTAGCATATCGATGGGCTATTTTAGCTACGGAAAAGACCATAAGTGGTAATTTAAGCAAAGGAAGTATTAAAGGTGGGCTATCGTTGGCCCTATTGGCCCATGTTCAGGCTTGGGGAAAGATTCGGGATATTGCCTTGTATAGATGCGGGTTCCCAGGGAAGTGATTCGGCGGGATCTTCGCCAAGAGGGTATTCATGTGATGGAAGACTCATGGAGTTGATTATATTCGGGGCCAAGTCAGAGCGGGTAGCTCTCAGCAACGGCCCTAGTGGATTCAAAGAGGTCAAGTGTGGTGCCTAATAGTTTTGAGCCTATAGGTACGGTTAAGAACCAAGCTTGGTGGCAGTCTATGAGAAGAGGAACAGAATGTTCTATGATTTTTTGACTTGCGATGTGGCGATTGGGAGGTACGAAATGGTTCATGGGATTTGAGACAGCATGGTCTCGTGATTCAAGGCCACTCGAGATGAGTGCAGATCGAGTATGTTATGTGTTGGATGGAGTTAGTATTATCTCTAAGGCAATCCAGGGTAAATTGAAAAAAGGTAGATTGATTGGACATGGTTGAAATTGGCATATTGGTATTAGTGATCAGTTTCCTTCAGCATGATCAAGTTATGCAAGTAATTATGACGGTACGTATCAGGCTTGTCGTCCGCCTTAATTGATATTATTCAGAAGCATTCTACCGCTATAGCTTGTTATGTGGAAGCTGATTCCGGAAGGTCTATGGTGACTTAGACCATTACTTAGAGATATGCATATTCTATAGTTTTGAGAATTCACCTATGTGATACTATGGATCTCCTGAAGTGAGTTAAGTGAAAAGTTTTCATATGATGAAGTGTTAACCTATTAGCAGTTTTGGGTTATGATAAGGGTCATGCTCTATCATACATCGGCATGTTAGGTGCAGTGACTAGTACGGGAATTAAAGTGAAAAAATCAAGGTTGTAATTCGGTGCTGACAAGGATGTCACGAGCTCGGATGAGCACGAAAGAAGTTTCGATGTTTAAAGTGAGTGGTATTGTCATCAGCATCATCTGAGATCAATGTTTTGTGAAAAGGGATTCGCATCCTGGTTAGGGATTCTTGATCATTTTTTAGCGTTAGTGCGGCCGGTGGTTTGGATGTGTGGACCTGTTATGTGTTTCGGAAGGTTGTGGGAGCGAGTCCCACCGGAAGATCGTATAAGTGTGGCATGTAGTCACTTGATTGATTGAATAAATTAAACCAAGTATGAAGATTTGTAATGATATCGATAAGTTGAGGATATATGCCTGGAGGGCACTCAGTTACTGAGTTGTGGATTGTGGATGAGTACTCCGGTTATGATGGTTGTCCCTGTGTGTTATGAGAAGAGGGAAATTAGTATGGACCTTTGAAAGGTTATTGGCTTAGCTGATATGATCAGGATCGACTTAAGGTCGGTGGATGGATCTAAATGTGGATATGGGATCTATGTCAGGCCAATTATGTTCATTTCAGCAATGCGCTCCTTATGGAAGAATGGTCAGGGTGTTATTTCATTGTCAGATATTTCATGTAGTGATGCATTGCGCCGTGTGAGTTGTGAGACGGATTGAGGAATTGCTTATGTGTTGAGGATCCGCGTAGAAATGATGTATTATGAGTAAGATGGCTCTTGAGATTCAGATTGTATATCGCACCTCAGTTGTGGTTGAGTTTTGTAGCTATGACGCTATATGTTCCCTCAGGGATGTTATTATGCATTTAGCATGCTTATGACCGATAGTCGGTATTTTGTTGTAATGAGCAAATTTGGCTCGATGTGTATCTCCTTATGTGAGATCTATGTGTGGATCGGGTTGCACGCCGCAACAGTGTGATGTTGAGTATAGCTTTCTATATGCTATTTTGTGTGCCTTGCTTCCTGATTTCTAAGGAAAGTTCGTATTAGTGCGTGAGTTAGGTAATTCCTTCCAGAGTTCGTTTTCTTTTCGTATCGCGTTCGAATTGGCGGCCTATTGGCACATTGTGGCATCATATGAGACTTTTGATTATGTCTGGGGTGGCTTATTGCCTGAGCAGTTCGTACTGGGTGAGACGAAATTTTTGGATTTAGGATCAGTGTAATCTGAGTATATGAAGTAAATTATGGAGATAAGACCATTATTTGGTCCTGAATGAGGTGATGGTTTTGTCAGGGGTATGGACCTAATGATTTATTGACTCGACAGTTGGTTATGAATTTCTGCACATCTCTTCGTCGTGGCGGTATTGTAAAGGTTAGAGTAAGACCTGTGTAAGTCATGGGGTGCAATGGGAGCTTCGGATTAGTAGGATTTTGACTAAGTTGATCAGAAAATGTTATTGTGGTCCGGTGAGTAAAGTGATGAAAGGTGTGAATTCAGCAGAGTTATGCAGTCATGTTTGGATACAACGTGTAGTGATTAATATGGTGATCTTATGGTGAGAACAAGTCGGGCATAGAATCCCGGATGTTGGAATTGGGCTCTAGGGCTTATTTGCTTGAACCAAAGGGAATATCTTCATAATTGATCGAGCTGATGTGCTCAACTGAGTTATGGTGGCACGGGAAGGTGCATGAGAAGTTAAACATCGATTTCAGACTACTTCAGTGTAGTTCTCGGCACGTTCGAGGACGAACGTATGTTTAAGTGGGAGAGAATGTAACGACCAGATCGGTCGTTTTGAGTTCTATTGCTCCGTTCAGCAATCGGAGGCCATGAGCAACTTCGATTCAGGTATTATGACATAGACGCGTGGTCGGAATTGAATTTCGGGAAATTCAGGGTTGATTTGGAAAGAGGATTCTCATTTCAGAAGCTTAAAGTTGAAAGAATGAACTAGGATCGGAATTTTGAGTAAACGACCTCGAAATCGGGATCTGAAGGTTCCAGCAGGTTCGTATGATGATTTCGAACTTGGGAGTATGCCCGGATTGGGTTTTGGATAACCTAGGAGCGTTTTGGCACCTATTGTGGAATTTAGCATTTTGGAAGAAATTTCTTAAGTTTGACTTGAAGTGCATTTCAGTGTTATCGATGTTCGTTTGGGATTCCGAGACTGTGAATAGTTCCGTATGGTGATTCTGGAGTTGGGGGTGCAATCGGAAGTGAATTCGGAGGCCCGTAAGTCATTCTGGAGCCATTTGGCTAAAGATAGAAATTTGAAGGTTTTTGAGAAGTTTGACCGGAAGTGGACTTTTTGATATCGGGGTAGGAATATGATTTCGAAAGCTGGAGTAGGTCCGTAATGTCAAATATGACTTGTGCGCAAAATTTGAGGTCAATCGGATATGATTTGATAGGTTTAAACATCGAAAATAGAAGTTTGAAATTTCGGAGTTCATAAAGCATGAACCGGGGTGAAATTCATTGTTTTAGCGTTGTTTGATATGATTTGAGGCCTCAATCAAGTCCGTAATGTGTTTTGGGATTGGTTGGTAGGTTTGGTTGAGGTACCGGGGGCCTTGGGTGGATTCCGAATGGTTAACAGATCAAATTTGAGAGTTGAAGAATAGTTGAAGGATCTGGTTGCTGGTGTTTCCTTTTCTGCGGTTGGGTAGCCGCAGAAGTGGCCCCACAGAAGCGAAAAAGGAGCGCAAAATTTATTTATGGTCGAAGGCTCGTGGACCACAGATGCGGTCAAGGTTCCACAGAAGCGGGACCGCATCTGCGGAAGGTGGATCGCAGAAGCGAGAATGGGCAGCCTAGGGAGGACTGCATATGCGGTCAGGGTTCCGCAGAAGCGGGACCGCATCTGCGGATGATATGTCACAAAAGCGGAAAAGGATAGGCCTAGGGGAAGCCGCAAAAGCGGCGGATTGTCCGCACAAGCGGAACCACAGAAGCGAAAATATTTCCGCAGAAGCAAAAATAGCTGGGGTAGAATGGTTGTTTAAAATCGGGGTTTAGTTCATTTCTCTCATATTTTTCATGGCTTGGGGCGATTTTTGAAGGGCTCCAAGAAGGGATTTCGTCATTTATGTCAAGATAAGTCACTCCCACCTATTTTGAGTTAATACATCAATTATGTACGGATTTGAGCATGAAATTGGTAGAAATTTTGGAGTTTTGGTAGAAAGACCTAGAAACTATATTCTTGGAATTTAGCCACGATTTTGGGCATGGAATTTAGAGAAAATTATATAATTGAGTTCCTAAGGTCATGGGTAATTTTTATCTTCAAAATTTTTTTGGATTCTGGGCACGTGGGCCCGAGGGCGTTTTGGTTAACTTTTCGATCGGAGTTAGGAATTGCTATAAATTTGATTGTAATGTATAATTGAGCATATATTAATGGATTTTCGTAGCCATTGGCTAGTTTTGGAGCGTGGTGCATCAATTAGAGTCTTCGGAAGGGCGTGGAATGCCGGCTTGGATCTTCGGAGCGAGGTGAGTCTCCTTTCTAATCTTGTACGAGGGAAATGTCCCATAGGTGTAATAATTAATTATGTGCTCCTATTTTCGGGGGCTACGTACGCACGAGGTGACGAGAGTCCGTGCGTAGCTACTATTATATTATTGTCAGGGTAGTTAGGACCTAAAAGCATGTTATACTTAGATTATTTATGAACCCATTGATAGCTTGAATTGCTTAAATCACATTGAATTAGTAAGTGAATTTCTAAAAGGATTAAACGTCATTTCTTAAAATTTGTTAAAGGAGAATTGGTTTTATTTGGATAAATATTCCCCGATAAGTTCTTAATTAACTAATTGAGCATGTATCCTTATGTGTACCTGCGTCGCATGCATGATTCGAGAGCAGGGTATGTGTTTATTTATGGAACGGGCCGAATGCCTCGACAGATTAAATAGATGCATCTATGGTTCGGGCCGTTCGACCCTCGGCAGTGCACAGTTTACATTTCTGGTTGATCGGGCCGTCACCTCGGTATGATTTGCGCATGTTATTTGTCGCTTGCGGATTTTTAAACGTGAAATTTGCCCTTCGTGGCTTGATATAAATTGATAAGATAATAAAGAATAAACCTTAGAAGCCCTTGATTATTTGTTGAAGGTGTTTACCTGTTTTCCGGCTTCGTGAATTAGAACCAGTATATAAATTCATGATTTTCCTCACATTTCTAGAATATTGTTAATTGACCTCTAGTAGGTGTTGAAGTTGACCATCTCGTCTCTACTTCTTGGAGATTAGGCGGGATACTCATTGAGTACACGTTGTTTACGTAATCATACTACACTTCTGTGTATTTTTGTTGCATAGGTATATGTATCTCTAGCAGCCTACTGGGCGTAGCAGAGCGGATGATTCTGGGACTAGGTGAGTTGCATTATTTGAGGCGACCCGCAGCTAGTATAGTCCCTTTCAGCATATTGTATTTATTTCCTGTTCATTATATTTCAGACGGATATTGTATTTTATTTTTCCTTATCAGTAGATGCTCATGCACTATTGACACCGGGTTCTGGGATGGTCTTTGAAAGATTTGTACTATTCGTTTATTATTTAATTTGAATTTAAGTGGTGATCCTTTTTTATTTATGAAAAAAAAATGGAAGGAAAAGTCCTAGATTTCCAAGGTATTAAAAAGAGAAGTTAATCGATTAATTAAGTTGGCTTGTCTGACAGCGGTGTCCGGCACCACCACGACCCTTAGTGGATTTTGGGTCGTGACATTTGCATACAAGGAATTACTTCAACTAGCTTTACTCTGAGAAGGAAAAATGGATTCATATGTACCTTGATGTGTATTTTTGGGCTGGTATGCTATCTACGCAAAGAAGTGCGGGGATGCATGCGTTCTTTGATTGATATATTACCCATCAAAGCGCTCTTAGGATTTTTGTTCACCCGTATTAGTTAGCTATACGATCTAAGCATGAGAAAGAGTTGGAAGCGGAATACATGTCAAAGGGCTTTCAAATTATGTGCGAGTCAACGTTCAAGTGGGAGGAGCAGTGTAACGACCCGATCGGTCGTTTTGAGCTCTAGCACGCCGTCTAGTAGTTTGAGGCCATGAACAGCTTCGTTTCAGGTATTATGACTTGCACGTGCAGTCGGAATTGAACTTCGGGAAGTTCAGAGTTGATTCGGAAAGAAAATTCTCATTTCAGAAGCTTTAAGTTGAAAGAATTAGCTAAGATCGGATTTTTGAGTAAATGACCTCGGAATCAGGATTTGAAGGTTCTAGCAAGTTCGTATGATGATTTCGGACTTGGGCGTATGTCCAGGTTGGGTTTTGGATTACCCGAGAGCGTGTTGGCGCCTATTGTGGAAGTTAGCATTTTGGAAATAATTTTATAAGTTTGGGTTGAAGTGCATTTCAGTGTTATCGATGTACGTTTAGGATTCCGAGTTAGGGAGCAACTCCGTTTGGTAATTCTGGATTCGGGAGCGAGATTGGAAGTAAATTCGGAGGTCCGTAGGTCATTTTAAAGTCATTTGGCTAAAGATAGAAATCTGAAGGTTTTTAAGAAGTTTGATCGAGAGTTTGACTTTTTGATATAGGGGTTGGATTCCGATTCCAAAAGTTGGAGTAGGTCCGTAATGTCGAATATGACTTGTGTGCAAAATTTGAAGTCAATCGGACGTGATTTGATAGGTTTAAATATTGAAAGTAGAAGTTTGAAATTCTAAAGTTCATAAAGCTTGGATTGGAGGTCGATTCGTGGTTTTAGCATTGTTTGATATGATTTGAGGCCTCGAGAAAGTCCTTAATGTATTTTGGGACTGGTTGGTATGATCGGTTCGGGTCCCGGGGGCTTCGGCTGTGTTTTGGGTTGTATCGCGCTCTTATTTGATGTTTCAACATCATTTCTTTGGACATAAATGGTACCATATTAATAGAATGAGCTCCAAATTAAGTTTTTATTGTACTATTAGATCCGTATCGTAATTACGAATCCATATAAAAAAGAATAGTCAAATTTGGACATCGTAGGAGGGAGTTATGCTCATCTCCGTGTCGGAAAAAATTGCTTGTTTCTGGTATGAAGATTTGTTCTTCGCGAACGCGAGAGAGTTTCTGCGAATGCGAAGAAGAATTTTGGGTTGACCGGTCAATGCGAAAAATTTCCCTTCGTGAATGTGAAGGTCTCCTGCGAAGGCGATGAAGGAATATCGCCTGGACAGTGTTTTAAACCGAGAATTTTAGTATTTTGGGCATATCTTGAGTTCTAGAGCTCCGTTTGAGGTGATTTTCGTGGTGTTGTTCTTATCTCAATAATGAGGTAAATATCTGACCTTTATTTTGATGTTTCTCCATGATTATTTCTGCTGGTTTCTATTTTATCCGTATTTGGATTGTAGAAATTGGTATTTTGAGCCCCAAAGTTGAAAACAGGTAAATCCTTGATTTGAGGGTCGATTCATGGACAAAATTGGATGAATTTAGGATATAGACTAATGAGTTATGTTTTTAAATTCAATAATTTTTAGAATCTGGGCTCGTGGACCCGAGGGCATTTTTGTCAACTTTTCGATCGGGTTTAGAAATTGTTATAAATTGGATCATAATGAGCACCTGAGCATATATTAATGAATTTTGCATAATTATTAGCTGGCTTTGGAAGTGTTGCGCATCAATTCGAGTCTTCGGAAGGGCGTGGAATGCCGGTTTTGGATTTTCGGAGCGAGGTGAGTCTCCTTTCTAACCTTATAAGAGGGAATTGTCCCCATAGGTGAGTTAATTGGTTATGTGCTTCTATTTTTGGGGCCTACGTACGCACGAGGTGAAAAGAGTCTGTGCGTAACTACTATTATGCTATTGTCCGGATAGTCTAGGACCCAAAAGCATGTCATGCTTGGATTAATTATAAACTTATTGACAGCTCGAATTATTTAAATCACATTGAATTAGTAAATGAATTTCAAATAGGATTAAACTTCTTTTTCTTAGATTCTTAAAAAGAAGTGGCTTTTATTTGGATAAATGTTCCCCGATAAATTCTTAATTGGTTATCTGAGCATGTATTCTATGTGTACCTATGTCGCATGTATGATTCGCAAGCATGGTGATTGTTTATTTTATGTTGATCGCATCGCATGGATAGTTAGCGAGGGGGGTAATAGATGCATCTATGGTTCGCGCCGTTTGACCCTCAGCAGTGCACAATTTATTTTTCTATTAGATAGGGTTGTACGTCTCGGCATGATTTGCGCATGCTTGTGTTGCTTTCCTGAAGATTTATTGACATTGATAATTGCTCTCCCCGACTTGAAATAATTGAAAACTATAGATTATGAATTCAGAGATTTTTAATATAAAAAGAAACTTTCACTTGTTCATGATTTTACTTGAAATTCTGTCACTCTTAATAAATCCCTGATTATTCACATTAATACATTATTATTGGACCTCTAGTAAGTGTCAAAGTCGACCATCTCATCTCTACTTCTTCGAGATTATACGTGATACTCATTGAGTACATGTTGTTTTCGTATTCATACTACACTTCTGTGCATTTTTGGCATATGCAACTCTAGTGGCCTAGCGGACATAACAGCATGGTTGACACAGAGATTAGGTGACCTACATTTCCTCGAGGCGACCCACAGCTAGTATAGTCTCTCTTAGGATTCTATTTATTTTTTGTCCAATTGTATTTCGGGACAGCTGTTGTACTTTATTCGATTTTTCTTAGAAATGGCTCATGCACTTGTGATACCGGGTTCTGGGATGGTTTTGAAGTATCTTGTATTAATTGCTTATCATTTAATTTGAATTGAAGCGACTATCTTTTTATTTATAAAAATAAAGGAAAATCATACATTTCAAGGGTATTATAACAAGAATTTAACTAAGTAATTTGGTTGGCTTGCCTGACGGTAGTGTCAGGCGCCATCACGACCCTTAGTGGATTTTGGGGCGTGACAAGCAGACAATTCAGTTTTATACGTGTCACGACCCATTTTCGAAAATAGATCGTGATGGTGCCCAATACCATTATCGGGCAAGCCAACGCAGAAAATGTACTTTAGTGCTCATTTTTACTTTTACCAAAATAAGTGTAGAAGTTTATAAAGCTCAAGTCAAAGCAGAAATTGACAATAATGTGACAAAATAGTTATACAACTCCAAAAATTATAGTCTACTAACGTGTGTGTCAAGACCTGGTGTCACAAGTAATGAGCAACTAGTAGAATGTACAAAATAATAAAACTATCCTACTCTCTGAGATAGAATAGACATCAAAAGTAAGGAAAAGATTCCATCAAGTTGCTGAACATCACATGAAAGGAGCAGCTCACCGTGGAAGTCTCAAGCTATGAATCAGGGGTACGCACCAAACTGATAGTCAGATGCACCTACCTCAGGTCCTGTACAATTAAGTACAGAAGTGTAGTATGAGTACATAAACAATATGTACCCAGTAAGTATCCCGTCTAATCTCAAAGAAGTAGAGACGAGATGTCGACTTGACACTTACTAGGGTCAAATAATATAATAAAGTGTTCTACTAGCTAGGGTAGTTACAATTAATCAACAGCATGTAGCGACAGGTAATAAGTCATGTCTTTAACAATTTTACAGTTAACCGTACACATTTCAAGTATTTAGTAGAACAAGTCATGGATAAGATTTCTCATATATATAACTCTCATGCGTACATCATGCCGAGGTTGACGGCCTGATCCAACAGAAAATAAATTGTGCACTGCCAGAGGGTCGAATGGCGCGAACCATAGATGTATCTATTTCTACCGAGGCGATCGGTTCGATCCACAAATGTCAATTAATATCAAGAATCACATTAATGCGCATTTATTTCCAAATAAATTTATACAAGTGTCCAACAAGTATATATATTTGCTTATATTCCTTCCCAAATTTATAGCATATCCTAAGTGATCACATTGGTGAGAAAAATATAGAGATATTCGCAAATATAACATGATACGGGTCCTAGACTACCCGGACAATTAACATGATAATAGCTACGTACGGACTCCCATCACCTAGTGCTTACGTAGCCCCCGCATTTAGTAGCAAATTACTCAGTTATTACACCTATGGGGGCAATTCCCTCTTACAAGGTTAGGAGGGAGACTCACCTCGCACCAAGTGCACTTCCAATACCAAAAACGAGCCCCAAACCCTAAATTCGGAGCCGAACGATCCCACACTAGTTAAATGAGGTAGGAACTAATCAATATAAGCTCACAAAATCAAATTCTAACTATTTAAGAAATTTCCCAACCACTAACACAAGTTTCCTAAAATCTGACCCCGAGCCCACGTGCCCGGATTCTAAAATTTTTCTAAGGAAATTGCTCTCTATAACCTAAGGATCAATAATATTCAATTTCTAATCCGTTTCATAATAAATTTCGTAGTTAAATCTAATTTTTGTAAAACCCTAGGTTTTGCTCTAACCCCTTGATTTACCTAAATTCTAGTGTTTAATCTACCTAAGATACAAATATTAAACTAAGGATAGATGGGATAAACTTAGCTCAATATGCTAGGTGAAAATCTTCTCTCAAAAGCTCCCAAAATCGCCAATGGAAGAGTGAAAAGTGTCAAAAATTGGTTTGGAACCCGAATTAAATGAAGCTCACTGCTTCGGCGGTGTCACGACCCAAATTCCAAACTTGGCCGTGATGGCGCCTCTCGTGAAGACAAGGCCAGCCAGTCTAACCCAATTCGTCTTTTAAACAGTAAGTTAACACAAATATAGTATAAACATGGTTTAATAATATCAAATGGCGGAAAATATAGATGAAATGCGAAAATCCAACCCAACACAGCCCTAACCGGGATGTCACAAATCATGAGCAACAAAGGAATCCTGACACAAGTCTACTAAATATGAAATTCGATACAGTAGTTCGAATAACATAGAAATAATAGGATAAAGGAGTCGCGGGGGCTGCGGACGCCAACAACTACCTCGTAGTATCCGAAACTCCACCTTGACTGGGAGGATAAGCTCTCAGGGATGGGAATCTGCTACGCCAGAATCTGCACACACGGTATAACAACCCGACCGGTCGTTTCGAGCCCTAGCACGTCGTTCAGCAATCTGAGGCCATGAGCAACTTCATTTCAGGAATTGTGACTTGTTCGCATGGTCGCAATTTAAATTCAGGAAGATCGGAGTTAAATTTAGATGAAAATTCTCATTTGAGAAGCTTAAAGTTGAAAGAATGAACTATGATTAGAATTTTGAGTAAACGACCTTAGAATTAGGATCTGAAGGTTCCAGTAGGTTTGTATGATAATTTCGAACTTGGGCGTATGCTCGGATCGGGTTTTGGATGACCCGGGAGCGTTTTGGCGCCTATTGTGGAAGTTAGCATTTTGGAAGAAATTTCTTAAGTTTGGCTTGGAGTGCATTTCAGCATTATCGATGTCCATTTGGGATTTCGAGATTGGGAGTAGCTCCGTATGGTGATTCTGGAGTTGGGAGTGCGATCGGAAGTGAATTCGGAGGTCCGTAGGTCATTTTGAAGCCACTTGGCTAAAGTTAGAATTTGGAGGGTTTTGAGAAGTTTGACTGGAGGTTGACTTTTTGATATCAGGGTCGGAATCCGATTCTGAAAGTTGGAGTAGGTCTGCAATGTCAAATATGACTTGTGTGCAAAATTTGAGGTCAATCGGACGTGATTTGATAGGTTTAAGCATCGGAAGTAGTAGTTGAAAAGTTCAAAGTTCATTAAGCTTGGATTGGAGGTCGATTGATGATTTTAGCGTTGTTTGACGTGATTTGAGGCCTCAAGCAAGTCCGTAATATGTTTTGGGATTGGTTGGTATGATTGGTTGGGGTCCCGGGGGACTCGGGTGGATTCCAGGTGGCTAATGGATCAAAAATTGATTTTGAAGGAGTGCTAAAGCAGCTGGTATCTGGTATTTCCGCTTTTGCGGAAATGGGACCGCAGAAGCGGAGAAGAAGACGCAGAAGCGGAAGAGAGGGCTTTGGGAAGGACCGCAGATGCGGTCAAGGCTCCGCAAAAGCGGAACCGCATCTGCGGTGGTATGATCGCATAAGCGAAAAGGAGGCTAAGCGAGGGAAGCCGCAGAAGTGACCTATTGTCCGCAAAAGCGGAGCCGCATAAGCGGCTATAATTTTGCAAAAGCGGAAATGACTAGAGGCAAGGGCTTGTTTTAAATCGGGATTTTGGTTCATTTCACCCATTTTACATGGCTTGGGGGCGTTTTTTGGAGAGCTTCAAGGAGGGATTTCATCATCAATATTAAGGTAAGTCACTCCTATTCATTTCCAAGTTAAATATAAGACTATTCCATGGATTTAGGCATGAAAAATAGAATAAAAATTGGGATTTTGGTGGGAAAACTAGAAAATTATATTCTTGGAATTTAGTCACGATTTTGAGTATGCAATTAAGAGAAAATTATATATTTGAGTTCCCAAGGTCATGGGTAACCTTTATCTTCGAGAAATTTTGGATTCTGGGCACGTGGGCCGGAGGGCATTTTGGTCAACTTTTCGTTCGGGGTTAGGAATTGTTACAAATTGGGTTGTAAAGTTTAATTGAGCTTATATTAATGGATTTGTATGACCATTGGCAAGTTTCGGAGCATTTTGCGTTGGTTCGAGCCTTCGGAAGGATGTAGAATGCCGGTTATGAGTTTTCGGAGCAAGGTGAGTCTCCTTTCTAATCTTGTGAGGGGGAATTTACCCCATAGGTGAAGTGATTGATTATGTGCTCCTATTTGTGGGAGCTACGTACACACGAGGTGACGAGAGTCCCTGCATAGCTACTATTATGCTATTGTCCCGGTAGTTAGGACTCATCAACATGCTATACTTGGAATATCTGTAACCCTATTGACATTTGATCTTCGTAAGTCACATTAAATTAATAAATGGATTTATAAAAAAGGACTTAAGCTTGTTTTCTCAAATTATTAAAGAGAATTGACCTTTCTTGGATAATTGCTCTACATTGACTTCTTGATTGATTGTCTGTCTATGTGTGTTTATTTCAAAACGGGCCGAACGCCTCGGTAGATTAATAGATGCATCTATAGGCGCGTCGTCGACCCTCTGCAAGTGCAAATTTATTTCTGTTGGATCGGGTCGTCGCCTCGGTATGATTTGCGCATGCTTGTATTACTGCCTGGACTTATTTAAGTCGTTACATGACTCACTCTGGCTCGAGTTCATCTTGTTAATAATGAAAATAAATCTTGGAATATTTCCTATGAAAGAATTACGTGTTTACTTGTTTCCTCTATCTGGATAAAAATCATGTTTGAAAATAAATCCACTATTCGATATGTATATATTGAGAATAAACAACTGTTGGACCATTAGAGTGTGTCAAAGTTGACCATCTCGTCTCTACCCCTTCGGGAGTAGGCGGGACACTCACTGAGTACACGTTGATTACGTACTCATACTACACTTCTGTGCATTTTTGTTGCACATGTATATATACACCTCTAGCAGCCTATTGGGTGTAACAACATGGATGACGCTGGGACTAGGTGAGCTACATCATTGAGGCGACCGCTGCTAGAGTAGTTCCTTCCAATGTACTGTATTTACTTTTCATCCACTGTATTCCGAGCGGATGTTGTATTTTATTTCTCTCATCAGTAGTAGCTCATGTACTTGTGACACCGGGTTTTTGGGATGGTTTACAACGGATTTGTACTAACTGTTATTATTTAAATTTGAATTCTAGTAGTGAACTTTTATTTATAAAAATGGAAGAAAAAACCTTAGATTTTCAAAAGTATTAAAAGATAAATTAATTGGTAAGTTAGTTGGCTGGACTGACAGAGGTGTCCTGCGCCACCACGACCCTTAGTGGATTTTGGGTCGTGACAACATGGTATGAGAGCACTAGTCATGAGCAAGTCTAGTAAAGTCCCACGGATCAGTACGGAGACGTCTGTATTTATACTAGGGAGGCTGCAGGACTGTTAGGAGTACTTCCCTTCGTGATTTCTTTATCGTGCGGTTCGATTCCTTTGAGGATTATGCCTTTGATTCTTCCTACTCAATCTTACGCGACGCGAACGCATGTTATAAATCGAAAATTGAAGGATTATAATGGTACTACAAATATGGTGCAGGATGATTTTCCCGGTATAGTTGATTGGACTATTATAGTCGCATTTTAGAGGGATATCCTATTGTTTTAGCTCAGTAACAGAACTTCTAAGAGCCTTGAGGCTAGGCACAATTTGCCAGGATGCTTATGAGCGATTATTCTGCAGTGTTGTTGTGATGGTGGAACGCTTGCCCACGTGTCGGGGCAGTGAATGAATTGAAGGGAGGTTTACTCTGCGTGTAATCAAGGGATTCAGTGTTTTATTCCTGGCAGGGAAAAGTCAATCGAACTAAGGATGGTCAAAAGTGGACTGGTGGAAGTAATAAAACGTGGTAATTGCAAGCGTGGTGGAGTTCTCCTCTATATTGGGGTGCTGTTGTCCTAATTGGACGTTCGAAGTTTGTCGGTGTTATAATCTGCTACAATCCGCCTTTATGGCAAGATATTGTGAAATAATATTGGAGTTACAACTGTCAGATATCGCATGTTGCGGTGGTTTAAGATCGAATCAGAATTTCTAATGTTGATGGCCGATAAAGATGACCTTTGGAAAGGTTTAAAGTTAGAAGCAATGGTGGATTCAAGTGCCACGAAGATAGATTTCATTTAAGGCAACAATTGAGCAGTAAATATGAGGAAGGACATATGGAAAGTGTTAGGTGGTGTTTAAAACTTTTGGAAGGCCAAGTGGTTAATTAAAGAGATGAGTTCCGCACGGGAGAATGGCGAGGGTTGCATATGGGCTTGGTAGTAGGATGACTACGCACCTTAAAGCGAGTTTGGATTGAATTGGGGGGATTTTAATGATTGGTGGTTGAAGCCAACGGGTATGATGTGAAGTATGGGCTATTATGCGGCAGAAGATTGATTTGGGGGAAATGAGCTGCTTGAAATGGAGGAGGGTGCAACATAACCCTGAATTGGAAGGATGTTGCTGCACAATTAATTAAAGTCCGCGAGGGGCATATGGCTTGTGCAACTAGAAGGTGAGCTCGGACTTAGGATGGGTTATTGGTGTCATAGGGAATGTACCCCGTGCAGCGGCGTGGGAAGATATCAGGAGTTGATTCTCCTAGGTGGGTTATTCCCCGTGAGCAGGTTAGCGGTCGTGTGGTTGGCGAAGCTTCTGCAAAGAATTATATTAGTTGTTCAACAAAGAGATCGGACGTGCGAGTGTGGTTAATGATTCAGAATATGAAAGATAGGGATTTACAGGAAGATTTGGAGAAATTTTGATGGCTTGTGACGAGAGGTTATGTCAATAAGATGTAAAAAGGTTGGGCGAACTCAAGAATCGTGAAATGATGGCTTCAAGCTATATGGGAGAGTCCCACCGCTTGTGATTGGGCTGTATGATTAACTACTTGCGTGATTTCTGGTCATTCGTATATTAATGGATTATTTCAGCTATGAGAAAAGGGCCATAAGTGGTAATTCGAGCAAATGAATTGTTGGAGGTATGCGATGGTTGGCCATATTGGATCATGTAGGGACATGGAAAAAGGTTCAGGATTTATGGCTTGTATGGATACAAGTTTCAGAGGAAGTGATTTTTCCGCCAGGTGCCTCGCCGAGAGAGTATTCGTGTGCTATATAATCTATGGAGTGAGTTATGTTAGTGACCAAGTCAGAGCGGGTGGCTCTCAATAATGGTCCCAGTGAATTCAGAAGTTAAAGTGTGGTGCCCGATGATTTCGAGCCTATAAGTACAACTAAGAATCGAGCTTTGTAGCAGCTTATGAGAAGGTGCCCTGAATGTTCTATGAAATTTTGACTCGTGGTGTAGCATCTGAAAGATATGAAATAGTTCGTGGGATTTGCGATAGCCTGGTCTCGTGATTCAAGGACACTCGGGGTGAGTGTAGATGGAGTATGTTATGTGTTTAATGGAGTTAGTCTTATTTTTATGGCAAGCAAGGAGGAATTGGAAGAAGGTAAATTGACTAGCCATATTTGAATTGGCATATTGGGGCCAGTGATCAGTTCAGTCCGCGAGATCAAGTTACGTGTATGAATTGTGAGGGTATGTGTGAGGCTTATCAGCTGCCGTGATTGATGATTTATCAGGGGCATTCTTCTATTGTGGCTTGTTATGTGGAAGCAGATTCCGAAAGGGCTATGGTGGCTTGGACCACTACTTGCAGATTTGCACATTCTACGGTTATGGAAAATTACCTGTGTATTGCTATGATTCTCCTGAAGTGAGTTAAGTGAAAAGTTCATATATGCTGAAGTGTTAAAATATTAATGATTTCGGAGTTATGATGAAAAATTGTGTTCTATTGTATGTTGGCATGTTGGGTGCAGTGAGTAGCATGGGAATACGAAGTGAGCATCAAGGTTGCAGTTCAGGGTTGACAAGGACGTCATGGGCTCGGATGAGCAAGGAAAGGGTTGAATGATTAGAGTAAATTTGAATTGTCCTCAGCGTCACCTGAGATCGATGTGTTAGGAAGAGGTTTTGCATCCTGATTAAGGATTCTGGATCGCTTTTCAGCGTTAGTGCATCCGATGGTTTAGATGTGCGGACCCGTTATTTATTTCGAAAGATTGTGGGAACGTGTTCCACGGGAAGATTGTACCGGCGTGGCATGTATCCACTTGTTTGACTAAAGATTTAAATCAAGTATGAGGAATTTGGGTAGTATCATTACCTTGAAAATTTATGCCTGGAGGGCACCTTGTTTATTGGGTTATGAACCGAGGAGGTTTGTTCCGGTTATGACGGTTGTTCTCGTATGTTATGAGAAGAAGGAAATATTAGTATAGACCTTTGAAAGGTCATTGGCCTAATTTGACATGTTTAGGATCAACTTGAGATCGGTGGATTGATTTATTTGTGAACAGGGCTTTGTATCAGGCCATTTGTGTTCATTTCAGCGAGCGTTCCCTATCGAGGTGTTATTTTGTCATCAACTCTCCCAGGTAGTGATCTATTGTGCCGTGTGAGTTTTGAGACAGCCTGAGAAATTGTGTATGTGTTGAGGTTCCGCGTTGCGATGATGTTAGGTAGGCATGATGGCTCTTGAGATTTAGATTTTGTATCGCACCTCAATTTTGCTTGAGTTTTGTAGCCCATAGCGCTATGTGTTTTCTCAGGGATGGTATTATGCACTTAGCGTGCTTACGATCGAAATTCAATATTTTTATTGTAACAAGCAGATTTAGCTCGAAGTGCAATCTCCTTATGTGAGATCTATGTGTGGATCGGGTGGCACGCCGCCATGGGTATGTCATTTGGATTGGGTTGCGCGCCGCAACAGTGTGATGTCGAGTCTGGTCCTCTATGTGTTTTTTTTTGTGTTTCGCTTTCTATCTTCTAAGGAAAGTCCGTATTAGTGCGGGGGTTAGGTAATTCCTTCAAGAGTTTGATTTCTGTTTGTGTTGCATTCGGATTAGTGGCCTATTGGAACATTGTGGAGTCATATGAGACCTGTTATCGCATTCGGAGTGGCTTAATGCCTTAGCAGTTCGTACTGGTTAAGATGAGATTGTGGGATTTAGGATCAGTACAATCTGATTATATGAAGTATATTAAGGAGCGAAGATCATTATTTGGTTCAAAATGTGGTAATGTTTCTTGTCAGAAGTATAGACTCGATGGTTGGTTGACTCGGCAGTTGATTATGAATTTCGGTATCTCATCCGTCGTGGCGGTATTGTAATAGTTAGAGTAAGATCTATGTAGGTCATGAGGTGCAATGGGAGCATCGAATTCGTGGAATTTCGATTAATTCAAACAGAAATGTTATTGTGGTCCTATAAGTAAAGTGATGCAGAGTGTGAATTCAGCAGAGTTATGCAGTCATGTTTAAGTACAGCGTATAGTGATTGATACAGTGATCGTATGTTGGAAATAGGCCTGGAATAGAATTTTGGAAGTTGGAATTGGGCTCTAAGGCTTATTTGCTTGAATAAAAGGGAATATCTTCAGAATTTATCGAGCCAATGTGCTCAGCTAAGTTGTGGTAGCACGGGGAGGTGCATGAGAAGTTAAACATCAATTTCAGACTACTTCAGTATAGTTCTCAGCACGTTCGAGGACGAACGTATGTTTAAGTGGGAGAGAATGTAACGACCCGACAGGTCGCTTCGAGCCCTAGCGCGTCGTTCAGTAATCTAAGGCCATGAGCAGCTTCATTTCAGGAATAGTGACTTGTTCGTATGGTCGGAATTTAAATTCAGGAAGATCGGAGTTAAATTTAGATGAAAATTCTCATTTGAGAAGCTTAAAGTTGAAAGAATGAACTAGGATTGGAATTTTGAGTAACCGACCTCGAAATCAGGATCTGAAGGTTCCAATAGGTTTGTATGATGATTTCGGACTTGGACGTATGCCCGAATCGGGTTTTGGATAACCCGGGAGCGTTTTGGCGCTTATTGTGGAAGTTAGCATTTTGGAAGAAATTTCTTAAGTTTGGCTTGGAGTGCATTTCATCATTATCGATGTCCGTTCGGGATCCCGAGACTGGGAATAGCTCCGTATGGTGATTCTGGAGTTGGGAGCGCGATAGGAAATGAATTCGGAGGTCTGTAGGTCAATTTGAATCCACTTGGCTAAAGTTAGAATTTGGAGGTTTTTGCGAAGTTTGACAGGAGGTTGACTTTTTGACATCGGGGTCAGAATCCGATCCGAAAGTTGGAGTAGGTCCGCAATGTCAAATATGACTTGTGTGCAAAATTTGAGGTCAATCAGACGTGATTGATCGGTTTAAGCATCGGAAGTAGAAGTTGAAAAGTTCAAAGTTCATTAAGCTTGGATTGGAGGTCGATTGATGATTTTAGCGTTGTTTGATGTGATTTGAGGCCTCGAGCAAGTCCGTAATGTGTTTTGGGATTGGTGGTATGATTGGTTGGGGTCCCGGGAGCCTCGGTTGGCTTCCGGGTGGCTAACAGATCAAAAATTGATTTTGAAGGAGTGCTGAAGCAGCTGGTATCTGGTATTTCTGCTTCTGCGGAAATGGGACCACAGAAACGGCCCCGCAAAAGCGGAGAAGAAGACACAGAAGCGGAAGAGAGGGCTTTGGGAAGGACCGCAGATGCGGTCAAGGATCCGCAAAAGCGGAACCGCATCTGCGGTGGTATGATCACATAAGCGAAAAGGGGGCTAAGCCAGGGAAGCCGCAGAAGCAGCCTATTGTCCGCAAAAGTGAAGCCGCATAAGCGGCTATAATTTCGCAATAGCAAAAATGATTGGAGGCAGGGGTTTGTTATAAATCGGGATTTTGGTTCATTTCACCCATTTTGCATGGCTTGGGGGCGATTTTTGGACAGCTTCAAGGAGGGATTTCATCATCAATATTAAGGTAAGTCACTCCTATTCATTTCCAATATTGGTTCGAGCCTTCGGAAGGATGTAGAATGCCGGTTATGCGTCTTCGGAGCGAGGTGAGTCTCCTTTCTAATCTTGTGAGGGGGAATTTACCCCATAGGTGAAGTGATTGATTATGTGCTCCTATTTGTGTGGGCTATGTACACACGAGGTGACGAGAGTCCGTGCGTAGCTACTATTATGCTATTGTCCGGGTAGTTAGGACCCATCAGCATGCTATACTTGGAATATCTGTAACCCTATTGACATTTGATCTTCGTAAGTCACATTGAATTAATAAATGAATTTCTAAAAAAGGACTTAAGCTTGTTTTCTCAAATTATTAAAGAGAATTGAACCTTTATTGGATAATTGCTCTACGTTGACTTCTTGACTGATTGTCTGTCTGTGTGTGTTTATTTCGGAATGGGCCAAACACCTCGGTAGATTAATAGATGCATCTATAGGTGCGTTGTCGACCCTCGGCAAGTGCACATTTATTTCTGTTGGATCGGGCCGTCGCCTCGGTATGATTTGCGCATGC
>MU767603.1:94325-124827 GCA_026770625.1 Nicotiana glauca | reverse complement strand
CTCGAATGTCCCTGGACTGAAAGTTCGCTCCCAGAATGCTACTGCTACTCAAATACTGCTCCAACACCTGGATCTGTGCAAAAAGATGCACAGAGTGTAGCATCAGCATAACCGACCCCATGTGCTGGTAAGTGCCTGTCCTAACCCCGGCAAAGTAGTAACGAGGCTAGACCAGACTACCAGATAAACCTGTGCAGATATATATACAAGCGCGACAAAGTAATAGCAGAAAGTAAACAATTAATACTGGGTGGGGAACATGCTTATGGGGTAGCAGATAAAACGGAATATCAAGAGTAACAGGGAAACTACATCAAATTTCTTCTAACACAGAATAAGGGAAAACAAACTAGTTTCACTTGTTTCAATCTCCTCTCGTTGCAGGCGTGCAACTCGATCCCATTTCTCAACATATCACGTGGTAGGCGTACCACTCGATCCCATTTCATAATATCACGTGGTAGGCAAACCACTCGCTCCCATTTCATAATATCACATGGTAGGCGTACCACTTGATCCCATTTCATAATATCACGTGGTAGGCGTACCACTCACTCCCATTTCATAATATCACGTGGTAGACGTACCACTCGCTCCCATTTCATAATATCACGTGATAGGCATACCACTCACTCCCATTCCATAATATCACGTGGTAGGCGTACCACTCGATCCCATTTCATAATATCACGTGGTAGGCGTACCACTCGCTCCCATTTCATAATATATAAGTGGTCGGCGTGCCACACGATCCTATTTAATAATATATAAGTGGTCGGCGTGCCACACGATCCCATTTCTTTCAACACAATACTCAAAATAATCCCGGTAAGGGAACAAGATAATATAATAAACTATCCCGGCAAGGGAGATCCAGCTATAACCGAACTTATTCAATTTCTACTTAGCATATTTAAATCAATGCTCAGTCTCAACAATTACTGGCTCAGTGTTTAAAGATTTCCAACCAAGTCCTTATAAACAACAATTAAGAATTCGATAATTTAGCAATTCAGGACTCACGGTCATGCTTGACACCAGTGTATAGATACTCGTCAACATGCCTATACACCGTACTCGACAAATAGCAATTAGCAAATAAGACTCTACTCCTATTCCCTCAAGCCAAAGTTAGATCAAACACTTACCTCAGTCCGAGAATAGCAATCAACTCTCTAATACCGCCTTTCCTCTACAATCCAACTCCGAAATAATGATATCTAGGCATAATTAATTCATNCCCAATCACCCATAACCCCACGAGTTCAAATATATAATTTGTTTCAAGATTCGACCCCAAATTGAGGTTGAATCACCCAAAATTCTCAAAATCCTAACTCTACCAAAAAAATCCTAATTTCTACTTTGATTTCATGATTTAGGTCTAGGAATTTGATAAATGATGATAGGAAATGAAGAAAATGAGTTAGATAATAGTTACCCAAGAAGCTTTGGTGAAGAATAGCTCTAAAAATCGCCTATGTGTTGTGGAGAAGACAAGTTTTATGAAAAATAGGAATAATCCCGTAATGGTTCTGTTTTGAACTTAAAAATTTACTGGGCAAAATTGCCCTTCGCGTTTGCGGGAATGGGGCCGCGTTCGCGAAGGGTAAACTGGGCAATTCATTGCGATCGCGTGAGGGTCAACACGAACGCGTAGAGGAAAAATACTGGGGGTCCAAGATTGGCCTACGCGAACGCGTGTTATGGGACACGAACGCGATAGAGCACAAAATAAACCATCGCGATCGCGATGGCCAGAACGCGAATGCGAAGGGAGAAGGCACAGAGCTACGCGAACACGAACGTATCAGTGCGAACGCGATGAAAAAAACCCCTGAGTAAAAATTACAGAAAATCTGCTGACTTCCTAAGTTTAAAAACACCCCGAACCACCTCCAAATCACTCCCGAGCCCTCGGGGCTCCTAACCAATCACACACACTAACTCAACAACATCTTATGAACTTACTCGAGCGATCAAACCGCCAAAATAATATCAAAATCATTGAATCAAGCCCCAAATTCATCACTTTCATTTCAAACTTCTTACACTTCCAACTTTAGATAATTAGGTTCGAAACACATCAAACGACGTCCGATTTCGACCAAACTTCACAGAAAGCGCTTAACATATATTTAAGACCTATACCGGGCGCCAGAACCAAAATACAGGCCCGATACCAATGTCTTTTAATCAATTTTTATTTTCATTTTCCTTAATAATTTCAGAAAAATAATTTCACAGAAAAATTCTTTTCCTCGGGCTCGAGACCTCGGATTTCAATTTCGGGAATACGCCCGAGTCCCATATTTTTCTACGGACCCTCCAGGACCGTCACATCATGGGTCCGAGTCTGTTTACCCAAAATGTTGATCAAAGTCAACTTTAATCATATTAATATCAAAATTCTTCAGATGTTTTTACAAAATTCACATATTTCAATATAAAAGCTTTCCGGCTATGCGCCCGAACTGTGCACACAAATTGAGGCAACTAAAAGCAAGGTTTTCAAGGCCTCGAAAGCACAAAAAAGGGAGAAATCCGGTCATGACCCCTTTGGGTCGTCACATTCTCCACCTCTAAAACAACCGTACGTCCTCGAATGGACAAAAGAAAGAAGTACCTGAGTCAGGAAATAGATGAGGATAACGGCTCCACATATCAGACTCGGACTCCCAGATCGATGACTCAGGAGGCTGACCTCTCCACTGGACACGCACTGAAGGAAAACTCTTCCAACTCAACTGTCGAACCTGTCGGTCTAGAATAGCTACCGGCTCCTCCTCGTAAGATAGATCCTTGTCCAACTGGACAGTGCTAAAATCCAACACGTGGGCGGGATCGCCGTGATACCTCCGAAGCATAGACACATGAAACACTGGATGCACGGTTGACAAGCTAGGTGGCAAGGCAAGTCTGTAAGCCACCTCTCCTACATGATCGAGGATCTCAAATGTGCCAATGAACCTAGGGCTAAGCTTGCCCTTCTTCCCAAATCTCATCATGCCTTTCATGGGCGATACTCGGAGCAAGACTCGCTCACCAACCATGAAAGCTACATCTCGAACCTTACGATCCGCATAACTCTTTTGCCGCGACTGAGCAGAACGAAGCCTATCCTGAATGATCTTGACCTTATCCAAGGCCTCCTGGACCAAATCTGTACCCAATAACCGAGTCTCTCCCGGCTCAAACCATCCCACTGGAGACCGACATCCCCTACCATACAACACCTCATATGGAGCCATCCGGATGCTGGATTGGTAGCTGTTGTAGTAGGCGAACTCTGCTAAAGGCAAAAACTGGTCCCACGAGCCTCCAAAATCAATGACACAGGCTCGGAGCATATCCTCCAATATCTGAATAGTCCTTTTAGACTGGCCATCCATCTGAGGATGGAACGCTGTGCTCAACTGAACCTGGGTGCCCAACTCCTGCTGAACTGCTATCCAGAAGCGCGCGGTAAACTGCGTACCCCGGTCCAAAATGATAGATGCCGGCACCCCATGAAGGCGAATAATCTCTCGGATATAGATCTCAGCTAACCTCTCCGATGAATAAGTGGTTGCAACAGGAATAAAATGGGCTGACTTGGTCAGCCTATCAACAATGACCCAAATAGCATCAAACTTCTTCCGAGTCATCGGAAGTCCAGTAACGAAATCCATGGTAATCCTCTCCGACTTCCACTCGAGAAGCTCAATCCTCTTAAACAATTTACCAGGCCTCTGATGCTCATACTTAACCTACTGAGAGTTTAAACATGGAGCCACATATGCAACAATATCTTTCTTCATCCTACGCAACCAATAATGCTGCCGCAAGTCTTGATACATCTTCGCGGCGCCCGGGTGAATAGAATACCGAGAACTATGGGCCTCCGCTAAGATAAACTCTCAAATCCCATCGACATTGGGTACAAAAACTCGCCCCTGCAACCTCAAAAGACCATCATCATCTAAAGTCACCTTCGTGGCACCTCCACGCTGCACCGTGTCTCTCAGGACACACAAATGTGGGTCATCAAACTGCCAACCACGGATACGCCCCAATAATAAAGAACGAGCGACTGTGCAAGCTAACACTCTGCTAGTCTCATAAATGTTCAACCTCACAAGCCGATTGGCCAAGGCCTAAATTTCCAAAGCAAGCGGTCTATGGCCGACCGGAACATAAGCAAGACTACCCATGCTGGCGGACTTCCTACTCAATGCATCGGCAACCACATTGGCTCGCCCCGGGTGGTATAAAATAGTAACATCATAATCCTTCAATAGCTCCAACCAACTCCTCTGCCTCAAATTCAACTCCTTTTTCTTGAACAAGTACTGAAGGCTCTTGTGATCCGTGTACACCTCACACGTCACACCATATAGATAATGCCTCCAAATCTTCAAAGTATGAACAATGGCTGCCAACTCTAGATCATGGACTGGATAATTCTTCTCATGGATCTTTAGTTGCCTCGAAGCATAAGCAATGACTCTGCCATCCTGTATCAATACCGTACCAAGCCCAATACGTGAAGCATTACAATAAACTGTATAAGGCCCTGAGCCTGTGGACAAAACCAACATCGGTGCCGTAGTCAAAGCTGTCTTGAGCTTTTGAAAGCTCTCCTCACACTCGCCTGACCATCTGAACTGGGTACCCTTCTGGGTCAACCTGGTCATCGGGGCTGCAATAGATGAAAACCCCTCCACGAACCGACGATAATATCCTGCTAACCCCAAGAAACTCTGGATCTCTGTAGCTGATGCTGGTCGAGGCCAGTTCTTGAATGCCTCAATATTCTTAGGGTCCACCTAAATACCCTCTACTGATAAAACATGACCCAGAAATGCAATCGAACTCAACCAAAACTCGCACTTCGAGAACTTAGCATACAACTGACTATCCTTCAGAGTCTGAAGAACCACTCTGAGGTGCTGCTCGTGCTCCTACCGTCTGCGGGAGTACACCAGAATATATCATCAATAAAGACTACCACGAACAAATTCAAATAAGGTATGAACACTTGGTTCATCAACTCCATAAATGCTGCTGGGGCATTGGTCAACCTAAATGGCATAACCAAAAACTCATAATGCCCATGCTGAGTGCGGAATGCTGACCTAGGGATATCGGATGCCCTAATCCTCAACTGATGGTAGCCAGATCTCAAGTCTATCTTTGAAAATGCCTTCGCACCCTGAAGCTGTTCCTTTAACTCCTTCAACTCTGGCGGGGCCATGCGATACGGCAGAATAGAAATGGGCTGCGTGCTTGGGGCCAGATCAATATAGAAATCAATATCTCTATCGGGCGGCATACCCGGCAGGTCTGAAGGAAAAACCTCGGGGAACTCCCGAATAATAGGAAATAGTCAATAGGAGTAACCTCTATGCTGGAATCGCGAACATACGCCAGATAAGCTAAACAAACCTTCTCGACCATGCGTCGAGACTTTACATATGAAATAACACTGCGGGTGGCATGTCCTGGGGTCCCTCTCCACTCCAATCGGGGCAAATTTGGAAAAGCCAAGGTCACGGTCTTGGCTTGACAATCCAAGATAGTATGATACGGGGACAACCAATCCATCCCTAATATGATGTCAAAATCTACCATGTCTAATAGCAATAATTCAACACGGGTCTCAAGACCCTCAAACACTACCACACAGGAACGATGAACTCGGTCAACCACCATAGAATCACCCATCAGTGTAGATACATAAACAGGAATACCCAAGGCATAACCAGGTAGGGTGAAAAATAGGACGACATATACGAACACATAGACCAAGGGTAAAATAGCACTGAAGTATCTCTAATACAAATTGGAATGGTACCTGTAATGCCTGCACCTGAAGACTCAACCCCTGGCCTAGCTACTGGCTGGCCTCTACCTCTGGCAACCTGAACTCCACCTCTAAGACCTCTACCTCCACCTCTAACACCTCTGCCCCTGCCTCTAGCTGACTGGGCAGGCTGTGGAACCTCCGGTGCCTGAATCATAGCACGAGAACTCTGATGCTTGAAGTTGCAATAAACTCGAGGGCAATATCTGACAATGTGCCACGTATCACCACAAGCATGGTAAGACCTCGTCTGCTGCGGCTGAGCACCCCTCAACCTCGGGCAAACCCTCCTGAGATGACCAGATTCTCCACACTCATAACATCCACGCGACTGCTGAGGGAACTGAGGCTGACCCTGTCGACCTGAATGATCACCTGAAGTACCATGAGTGACACGGGAAGCTAACCGAAAGGGCCTGGGAGGATGGTCTCTACCATAAGTACCTCTACCCCCAGTTGAGGCACCACTGAACCTGCCTGCGCGATGAGGCCTCTTGTCCAACCCATGACTATCTCCCCGTGGCAGAGCTATCTCATCTCTACGGCCCACATTGACCGCCTCCTGAAAAGTGATCTCACTCCCGGCCTGAGCCACTATACTCGGCTGACCTGCCACCGCTGGCTGAACTCCTGGAACCAAACACGATCGAATGAAACTCTCCACAAAGCCTACCAATAGGACTAGAGCGTCCTGAAGAATTGGGGTGGAAATGAACCCCTCTGGGACATGAGCTGCGCCTACCGGGACTGCTGGGGCTGGCACCTCCTCCTCCAAATCAACCTGAGGCTCCGCCACTGGAGCTGCTGCTGGGGGCTCGAACTGCTGTGCGGTAGAAGAGGAAGCATGTGTTCTCGCCATCTGCGGAGGAACAGAATAAAAATTCAATCGGTACTTGAGAAATAGAACTGCATGACAAGAAAGAACAAATGTGAAACTTTCCTAACTCTGTAGCCTCTAGGGGATAAATACAGATTTCTCTGTACCGATCCCTCAGACTCTACCGAGTTTGTCCGTGAGTTGTGAGACCTATGTAACCTAGTGCTCTGATACCAACTTGTTACGACCCGGATTTCCCACCCTCGGGAGTCATGATGGCGCCTACTAATAGGAGCTAGACAAGCCAAATATCAATTACCTCTTTTAACAAACCACGACAATATTAGAAATAATGAAACATTTAATAATAAAGCGGAAGTCTCAAACATAGTTAACTGAAAGAAATGCGGAAGTTTAACAAATCATCTACCCAAGACTGGTGTCACAATACTCACGAACGTCTAGAGAATACTAAATACAAGGTTTGAATGAAATATAACTATCTGCTTCGGTACAAATGATAACAAACTGAATAAAATAGAAAGGACTCCGGGTCTACAGACGTCAGCAAGGCTACATCGAATGTCCCTGGACTGAAAGTTCGCTCCCGGAATGCTACTGCTACTCAAATACTTCTCCAATACCTGGATTTGTGCAAAAAGATACACAGAGTGTAGCATCAGCACAACCGACCCAATGTGCTGGTAAGTGCCTGGCCTAACCCCGGCGAAGTAGTGACGAGGCTAGACCAGACTACCAGATAAACCTGTTTAGATATATATACAAGTGCAACAAAGTAATAACGGAAAGTAAACAGTTAATACTGGGAGGGGAACATGCTTATGGGGTAGCAGATAAAACGTAATATCAAGAATAACAGGGAAACTACATCTGATTTCTTCTAACACAGAATAAGGTAAAACAAACAACTTTCACTTGTTTCAATCTCCTCTCGTTGTAGGCGTGCAACTCGATCCCATTTCTCAACATATCACGTGGTAGGCATATAATCAATCCCATTTCATAATATCACATGGTAGGCGTACCACTCGCTCCCATTTCATAATATCACGTGGTAGGCCTACCACTCGCTCCCATTTCATAATATCATGTGGTAGGTGTACCACTCGATCCCATTTCATAATATCATGTGGCAGGCGTACCACTCGCTCCCATTTCATAATATCACATGGTAGGAGTACCACTCGATCCCATTTCATAATATCACGTGCTAGGCGTATCACTTGCTCCCATTTTATAATATCACGTGGTAGGCGTACCACTCGCTCCCTTTTCATAATATCACGTGGTAGGCGTACCACTCGCTCCCATTTCATAATATCACGTGGTAGGCGTACCACTCGATCCCATTTCATAATATCACGTGGTAGGCATACCACTCGCTCCCATTTCATAAAATATAAGTAGTCGGCGTGTCACATGATCCCATTTCATAATATATAAGTGGTCGGCATGCCACACGATCCCATTTCTTTCAACACAATACACAAAACAATCCCGGTAAGGGAACAAGATAATATAATAAACTATCCCGGCAAGGGAGATCCAGCTATAACCAAACTTATTCAATTTCTACTTAGCATATTTAAATCAATGCTCAGTCTCAACAATTACCGGCTCAGTATTTAAAGATTTCCAACCAAGTCCTCATAAACAACAATTAAGAATTCGATAATTTAGCAATTCAGGACTCACGGTCATGCTCGACACCAGTGTATAGATACTCGTCACCATGCCTATACATCGTACTCAACAAATAGCAATAAGCAAATAAGACTCTACTTATTTTCCCTCAAGCCAAAGTTAGATCAAACACTTACCTCAGTCCGAGAATAGCAATCAACTCTCTAATATCGCATTTCCTCTACAATCCATCTCCGAAATAATGATATCTAGGCATAATTAATTCAATAATATCAATAAAGACTCAATGGCAACATCCCATAGCCTAGATATGAATTTCCTAGCATTCTTCCAAATATACAAAAATTCGACATCGGGCCCACATGGTCCAAACACGAGGCTCGGACCAAAACCCAATCACCCATAACCCTACGAGTTCAAATATATAATTTGTTTCAAGATTCGAACCCAAATTAAGGTTGAATCACCCAAAATTCTCAAAACCCTAACTCTACCAAAAAAAACCCCTAATTTCTACTTTGATTTCATGATTTAGGTCGAGGAATTTGATAAATGATGATAGGAAATGAAGAAAACGAGTTAGATAATACTTACCAAAGAAGCTTTGGTGAAGAATAGCTCTTAAAATCACCAATGTGTTGTGGAGAAGACAAGTTTTATGAAAAATGGGATTAATCCCGTAATGGTTCTGTTTTGAACTTAAAAGTTCACTGCGCAAAATTGCCTTTCGCGTTCGCGAGAATGGGGCCGCATTCGCAAAGGGTAAACTGGGTAATTCATCGCGATCGCATGAGGGTCAATGCAAACGCGTAGAGGAAAAATGTTGGGGGTCCAAGATTGGCCTATGCGAACGCGTGTTATGGGACGCGAACGCGATAGAGGACAAAATAAACCATCGCGATCGCGATGGCCAGAACGCGAATGCGAAGGGAGAAGGCATAGAGCTGCGCGAACGTGAACGTATCAATGCGAATGTGATGAAGAAAACCCCTGAGTAAAAATTGCATAAAATCTGTTGACTTCCTAAGTTTAAAAACGCCCCAAACCACCTCCAAATCACTCCCGTGCCCTTGAGGCTCCTAACAAATCACACACACTAACTCAACAACATCTTACGAACTTACTCGAGCGATCAAACTACCAAAATAACATTAAAATCATTGAATCAAGCCCCAAATTCATCACTTTTGATTTCAAACTTCTTAGACTTCCAACTTTAGATAATTAGGTCTGAAACACGTCAAACGACGTTCGATTTTGACCAAACTTCACAGAAAGCGCTTAACATATATTTAAGACCTGTACCGGGCGCCGGAAGAAAAGCAGTGTTGCAAATGTCGGCAGCAACCTTGCTAACTCCGATGACTCTGCCACTGAGCAATCAACACCCGCTACTAGGTTCAGGAACACCCAAATCTGCACACAAGGTGTAGGGAGTAATATGAGTAAAACAATTCAGTAAGTAATAAAGGTAAATGAAAGCTGAGTAGTAAGAAAACACGTAAATCACGTCATAACACTACAACAAATGTAGATCTTTTCCAAAACAGTACACAAATCATTTACTTACTAAATCAATCTCAGTTTCAGTAAAAATCTTATAAAACAACTTTTATTGGTTTCAAACAAGTGATAAAAACAGTGAGTATAATGATAGAAAACATAAACAGTCCCTCGGTCAAAACATGTACCGTAAACCGCCCCTCGGGCATAATATCAACAGAACCAGCCCCTCGGCTACCTCACGATCACTTGTAATCAACCCCACAAGTATAACATAAATAAAGAATTGCCCCTCGGGCAAAATATGGATCATGAACAGCCCTTCGGGCTTCAATATGAAACAACAACAGCCCCTCGGGTTACAATATATCACTCACACTGGGTACCCGCGCTCATTAGGGGTGTACAGGCTCCGGGAGGGGCCTCTTACGGCCCAAGCGCAATAACAAGCCATCTCATGGCATAATCAAACAGGCTCTCAGCCTCATATCAAGCCACTTCGTGGCATAACCAATCAGGCCCTCGGCCTCAAAATCATGGATCAATACAACATTGCTATGATGCACAACCTAATCATGTAATATCCTCACAACACTAGCCCTCGGCCTCACTCAGTCAGAAATATCTCAAACCACTCGGGCAACAGTAAAACATGATGCTCAGCCCAAAAATATCAGTTAAAAATATTAAGAACGGAGTAAATATTACTGAGTTATGAAACATTAGAATACGACATGACTGAGTATAAATATGAAATCAAGACAATGAGGAATAGTAGCAAGAATCTCCTAAGGGTTCAAAATAGTTGGCACGAGGTCCAAATATGGCATTCAACCCAAAACATGATAATACTTTCCAAAATATAATGATAACAAACAATTTTCAATCAAATACGCAGTTTAATAGTCATACGGGATGGACTAAGTCTCAATCCCCAACAACGCACGACCCCACGCTCGTCATCTAGCGTGTGTGTCACCTCAAAGTAGCACAATGATGTAAAATTCAGGGTTTCACACCCTAGACAAATATTTACAATCATTACTTACCTTAATCCGGTCCAAACTCTAGCTCGTGATGCCATTGCCTCTTGACTCGGCCTCCGAATGCTCCGAATTTACCCAAAAACAGTACCATACCATCAAAATATGCTAAGAGAACAAAGCCCACTCGAAAATAATCAATTTACATCAAGAATCCCGAAATTTGCCAAACCCAACCTCCGGGCCCACATCTCGAATTCCGATAAAAATCACAAAACTAGAATCATTACACTATCACGAGTTCATACATATCAAATACATCAAAATCCGACCACTAATGATTCCTCAAATCCCTAAATTTAGGTCTCCAATTTCCAAACCCTAACTTCCAATTTGCTACTGATTTTCCCACATAATTCATGCTTACAACCTTAAAAATCATCATTAAAACGAGTTTAGGGACCAATGACCTTACCTCTATGAAACCTTCTTGAATTCCCTTTTTGAATTAGCTCTCCTAAGCTTTCTCCCGAATGAAATATGGTGAAAACCCACTCAAAATCGCGAAGGGTAAAATTTATATGTTCTGACCCAGGAAAACTGCATATGCGGTCCAATTATCGCACTTGCGGTCCCAGGTGTGCATCTGCGGATTCCACTT
This sequence comes from Nicotiana glauca, assembly GCA_026770625.1. Lineage (NCBI taxonomy): Eukaryota > Viridiplantae > Streptophyta > Magnoliopsida > Solanales > Solanaceae > Nicotiana > Nicotiana glauca. The sequence continues at coordinate 113,353 of MU767603.1, read as the reverse complement.
ATCCGCCCAGCCTTCACACCTGCGATCATATACTTGCACCTACGCCATCGCAGGTGCGCCTAAAGTTCTGCTTCTGCGGTTCCAACCTTTCCCTCTCTTGGCCGCATCTGCGACTTCACTTCTGCTTCTGTGGGCTCGCACTTGTGGTCCCCAAGCCGTAGGTGCGGTTATGACAGAAAACTGTGCAGCTTTGGATGCAAATTCACAACTCCAAGTTTCCCGTCAACCATCCGAAATCACCCCGAGGCCCCTAGGACCTCAACCAAAAGAACAAACAAGTCATATACCACTAAACAAACTTACACCAATCTCCAAAACACCTCAAACAACATCAATTCAATCAAATAAAATCGGATTCAAGCCTAAGGTTCTAAAAATCTTCCGAATTTCGCTTTTGATCAAAAAGTCTATCACACCTTGTCCGAATGACCTAAAATTTTGCACACACGTCACAAATGACACGACGGACTTACTTAAACTTCTGAAATTCCATTCAGACCCTTATATCAAATTCTCACCTATCTATCAGGAAATGTCAAAATTTCAATTTCGCCAATTCAAGCCTAAATCTACCCTGGACCTCCAAAACACATTCTGATCACACTCCTAAGTCCCAAATCACCTAACGGAGCTAACCAAATAATAAGAATTCCAATCTGAGATCATATGCTAATAAGTCAAACCTTGGTCAAACCTTTCAAATTTTAAGCCTCAAACTGAGAACTGTTCTTCCAAATTCATTCTGGTTACCCTGAAAACCAAAACCGACGATTTACATAAGTCATAGTACATAATACGGGGCTAGTCATGCTCGAGAACTAGCGAGCAAAGTGCACAAGCTCAAAATGATCGGTCGGGTCGTTACGTCCTCCCTCACTTAAACATACGTTCATCCTCGAATGTTCCCAGAGTTGTTCCGAAAACTTACCATGCACATACCTGGGGGTGATTCCACATCACCCTATCTCATATAGGTCCGATAACACAATGTAACTGAAATTTCATAATCTCACCTAGCCCATAAACCTTAGAACCACATTTCCACTTCTGAAATCATCCACAAGATACGAATCTCACTTCTATACTTTGAATAAGCCCGAACAAGTTGTAACAAGCCATACCTGCAATCTTAGATGCAATTACATGATATACCACATAGCTCAAACTCTTGTAGCGATAACTTTTCATCACAATTGTTGCTCAGAGTGACCGAATATCGATAATAAACTTCTTATCAAATAAAGCCTCATTCCAACACTTCCGTATGCTGCCAATGATAAATGAAACACGTAGAAAGTCATAACCATTCCTCAGATCAACCATTCGTGAAGCCACTTCTCTTTTGGCAAGGACCATAGCAAATTTCTCAGCCAAACATCGATATTATCCTCCCAATACGCTAAAACCGAATCCATTTGTATTTATTCTAGATACCAACAATCTCATCTAATCCAACACAACTACTCTAGTGACATGACACATCAATACAATCTAAAGCCACAACTCGTGCAATCCGCACACCAATAAGCAACAATCCGAACGTACTCAAATCATATAAAAAAATGACTCAAATGAGAGAGCTGTACCGCAAGCTCACTAGTACCACCATACAAAATGCTAAGAACCCATCACACCTCGTAGAAACATAAAATACGAATCTAACCCGAAGGGTCATACCTCCACAAAACTTTGCTACAATGCGCGACCCTATCCAAACACTGGGCCACATGAAACACCTCAAGTCACTATGCTCAAAATCGATAATATGCAATTTAATGTTTAGAACCAAAACAAATCATGATAACCACGACGAAGCAATTGACATAGCATTATACAAACCTGAAGGAACAAAAACGATACGCCATCCGTCGAGCAATACCCAATAATCTTCCCGCTCGAATTCCCACTAAGAGACCCCAATAAAACCGCACCATATGTGCCTATAACCAACAAATCCTAATACCTCTCAACACGGAAAGGTAACTCATAGATCTCCCCAGATCACTAATAAGCTCAATAACAATCGAATCAACACGTCCCTCAACAATACTACTTAGAGTCAACCAACCCTACTCGATATAGGACACACATCCATATTAGCCTACTAATGAACCCCTTATCAAGGAGTTCCTGAAGTTGATCCTTCAACTCCTTCAACTCCGCCAGTACCACATGATATGGTGCCCGGCACCAAATTAATACCGAAATCAACAACCATATCCGACAACATGCCCGGCAGCAGGAAACACATCCGAAAGATCCTTCACCATCGGAACTGAATTAATGGTAGGAGTCTCTGCACTGACATCCATCACGAAGGCCCAAATAATAAATACTACCCTTCCCATCCATCTGCTGGGTCTTCAAAAATAAAATCACCCTACTGGGAATATAACCCGCCAAACCTCACCACTCAATCCGTGGCATCCCCGGCATAGCCAATGTCGTTGCCTTAGTGCAACAGTCAAGAATAACACGACACTGAGACAACCAGTCTATACCCAATATCACACCACAATCTAGCATACTAAGCAACAAGGATCCACTTGGGTCTCCAAGCCTCCAATAGTTACCACACAAGACCAATATACGTGGTCCTCAACCACGACCTAAACTGTTTATGAGAACTCCCAGTCTCTAAATCCATACTGCACGTGAATCACCATATGCGATCCCAACTGCACCTTTCAAGTACACAACACACCTCTAATACCCAATCATCCTACGAGAGGTACTCCTAAAATTCTTCTATGCCACCAAGCAAACTTTAATATCAGCAGTCGATCCAACAAGAGAGTGTCGTAATACTGATGAAGTATCATCAACTCAATCACGCTGCCCTTTTCTAAAACATATACCCTCATCAAGACACACCAATTAGTATTATCATTTCCCTAATCATTTGAAGCTACCCGTGCTGCCCAAGAATTTGTGACCTTCCTTTCAAAACTGAACCGTGACTTTATACATGCAAATCTCAATCCTACGCAACATACTACACATTCTATACCCTCCTAAGATAACATGAGAACTTCATATCCCTTCCGAGTCACAAACAACTACGTTCTTACTAGCCAAGAACTTTCCATTAATCCCATCCAGAAGAAAATCAATATACATCACATGCTCTTCACGCTCGTAGAAAATATACATCTCTTACCGTGGTAGAAACAATCAAGAACTCTCTGAATTCCATTTGCACAAAACTAGACCATCAGGACTGAACCCTTCTAACTCTACCCAGCCACGCATACTACTAAAACCCAAGAGCATTGCCGCAAAACACCTACAGAAATTCATTAACTCGTAAGCATCCAAAGAACTAATCATATCCTTACCATGCCGATCCGGCCTACTACCACGCTAACCCATCTACCCAAGTTCCTTTTGATTTACTTTCAACTTGATACTTTTTTTTTGCTATAACACCATAATTCCTCAATCCATACTCACCGCATGAGATCCAAGCATAAAACCACACCGTCTAAGGCTAGTAAGCCGTTGGATACCCTTTTAAATATTCCCAAATGCACTACATTCAAAATACCTACCCTGAAGTGACTCCGTGCGAATCCAAATCCACTACCTTCACCTTCCTGATACTGATATATAGAACCCCACATGATATAGAAATACCACGAGTATTGACACCCTCCAATGCAAACCTCCGTTTCTAGCCAAATATAGAACTTGAAAATTTCCACTTATTACATGTAAAATTTTGAACTCATTAGAACCATTCTTGAGAGTCATCCACTCTACTCGAACCGAAATTAGACCGATCAAATGGACTGGACGACCTGTGCTCCATTAGCAATCCAACACTGCATAATGTAACCTCACCTCAATGCAACCAAGAAACTTCATGCTCTATGCACTGTACATCCTTTACTAATAACAACTCAAGTCATTCCACGATTCTCATACACCCATAAAGCATAATATAATCTTTATTGAAATTTTCTTTACTTGATCCATCCCCGGTATCAACCTCCGTAAGCCATAACTGATTCACCGATACACCTCAAACTGGAACCATCATAGCACATAATTATGCAATCAACTAATCAATAGCAGACTACCCCACTTGGATCAAAGCCATAGATCAAAATACACAATAACTCATGATGCATATATTCTATTACTGCCATAATACCACCGTGAGATTAACCTCAATCCTTCATAAGCTCATGCAACACAGACCATCTAGTACTTTAAATCTTCTGCAAATCTCGCATTCACCCTCGTAACAGTCAAGCCCACTCTCTTAGGCAACCAATATTAAAATTGCAACACATATATTTCATTGGTAATAGAGATTTTCCAATAAACAACCTAAAGGATCACACAACTTCAGAACACTCCGAGAGATAACCCACCTGCTTAGCCTCAAACTAACATCTCTTTATACCATTCCACCATCATAAACGTTACGCACTGATTTAATCTTCCTAAGTCTGAACTCATATCACAACGTGAAATTTACTTTACTTCCCTACTAGGCAACATGAAAAGATCCTTCATCACACCCACAACTCGAGGATATACATCAGATCATGATGGAGATCAAGCACCAAATACTTCTTGCTGCCCTAAAGCAGACCCTTCTCGTCTCATTTGATTCATATGAACACATTTCACAGTCACATCACACTCATCACGTAATTATCCAATCATCACTTTTCTTAATAGGGAGACAATCGAACATATAGATCCAGAAATATGCGCTCGTGCAATCAACAGCTCAGGGCTCAAGCTATAGGCAACATCCGGCCTCAAGTTTTCCAGACTGGCCCAACATCAACACATAAAGATCATATCTCGCCCCTCAATCAGGGAATCACAATCTATTGATGCACATCTGGTACAGAGCGCTTATGCGCGCATACAAATGCATGGAAAGAATTCAAAGAGTTATATTTCAAGTTGAATCAAGGACGCACGATCAAATTTCAAGAATGTTAAGTTTTTCCTAAAGGTTCTACAGCCTCCCGAGGATAAGCACAGACATCTCCGTACCGATCCGCGAGACTCTACTAAACCTACTCATGACCCGTGAGACCTATGTAACCTAGGCTCTGATACCAACTTGTCATGACCCTAAAACCAACCAAGCCCTGATGACGTCTATTGTGAAACTAGGCCAGTCAACATAACTTCCGGATAACCCATTTAATAAAAAACATTCATTTTTAAGCCTTTAATTAATCAGATATCTCATAATATAAGTCTAAATGAATAGTGCAAAATAAATACAAAGCCCGATATCGGGGTGTCACAAGTCACGAGCATCTACTAAGGTCTAAATACAACGAAAAGTCTAAAATGTACTAAATATAGTCTAAGGAAAACAAAAGGGAGAAAAGCAGTGATGCGAATGTCGGGCTACCTTGCTAACTCCGATGACTCTTCCACTGAGCAATCAACACCCGCTACCGGGTTCAGAAATAACTAAATCTGCACACAAAGTTTAAGGAGTAATGTGAGTTACCAACCAAGTAAGGAATAAAGGTAAATCAAAGCTGAGTAGTAAGAATACACGTAAACCACGTCATAACACTACAACAAATGTTGATCTTTTCAAACAGTGCACAAATCATTTACTTGCTAAATCAAGCTAAATTTTAATAAAATCTTTTAAAACAACTTTCAATAGTATCAAACAAGTGATTAAACAGTGAGTATAATGATAGAAAACATAAATAGCCCTTCGGGTAAAATATCAACAGAACTAGCCCCTCGAGCTACCTCACGATCACTCGTAATCGGCCCTCAGGTAAACCATGGATTAAGAACAACCCCTCGGGCTTTAATATGAAACAACAACAGTCCCTCGGGCAATAACATATCACTCACACTGGGTACTCGCACTCACTGGGGGTGTACAGACTCCGGGAGGGTCCCCTTACGACCCAAGCGCAATAATAAGACATCTCGTGGCATAATCAAATAGGCTCTCAGCCTCATATCAAGCCACCTCGTGGAATAACCAATCAGGACCTCGACCTCAAAATCATGGATCAATAAAACACTATTAAACCGCGCAGCCCGATCCCATAATTTCCTCACAACACTAGCCCTCGGCCTCACTCAATCAGAAATCTCTCAAGCCACTCGGGCAACATTAAAACATGATGCTCACCCCGAAAATATCATTTAAAATATCAAAAAATAGAGTAAATATGGATGAGTTATGAAAATATTAGAATACGGCATGAATGAGTATAAATATGAAATCAAGACAGTGAGGAATAGTAGCAAAAATCCTCCAAGGGTTCAAAACAGTTGGCAAAAGGCCCAAATATGGCATTCAGCCCAAACCATGTGTCACGACCCAAATCGATGGGCCGCGACGGGCACCCGGTACCTTACTCAACCGAGTACCAACATAACGTATCTTTCTTATTACATTATCATATACACGTGACATACGAGCCTAATAGGCCGACATAATTATTTATAACTCAAGACATAGGCCGACAAGGCCGTACAATATTTCACATACACGTCATATGTCTACAAGCCTCTAAGAATACTTAAATATCATAAAGGTTGGGACATAGTCCCGTCATACTAAACAATACACGTCTAAATTATACCAGCAAAACAAGCAACTCCGAAGCAAATGGAGCGCACCAACATCTTCCGCTGAGCTGATAGTCTACTTAGAGGGCTCTCGACCTGTCTATCGGGATCTGTGGGCATGAAATGCAACGTTCCTAGGAAAAAGGAACGTCAGTACGAAAAAATGTACAGAGTATGTAAGGCACATCAATAAGTATATAACAGACATGGAAGAAATATAGAGTACTTGACTCAACCTGTAAGTCTGAATAACTCTGTAAATCATGAAATACTTTTAGCGTCATGTATATGCGTATGAATGTCATGTCGTGCATAGGTACATGTCTCATAAAATCATCAGCCTCTGAGGGTATCCCATCATATCATATCGGTCATTGTGGACAAAATCATTAACGTATACTAGTTGATCAGGTGGTGGTGCGTATATAACGCCATAGCCTTTCCCATATCCCATATACACACACACACACACATATATATATATATACGCGTATATAACTTCATCTGGTCATGGGTCAATGCACATGAATGCAATGCATGAAAAGTACGTTAATAAAATCTTTCGGAGCTTCATAAGACCATTTTGCCTTTGAGCAATATCATAAAGTAAACTCTTTTCAACTTTCGTATTTTTCTGAGACCCATGAATAGATGATAAGATATTATGACATATGAAAATTCAAGAACATAGGTATCTCTAATACTTTTATGAATAGAGTCATTCATGGAATTTGTGCATTTGTTCGTTTCGTTCGTATCGTATGGATCATGCCAAAAAAAAAAAGAAGGGATAGCCTTAATATACCCGGAGTAGGGAAAATCCGTATGATATCCTTGGAAAAAGTTATACCGTACTTCGTTAGAACTACAAATTCCTCCATTGCTAAAATTCTAAAATTTCTCGTGGATTTGTTGAAGTTATAGAACCATGCTGTATCACGTTGCGTTCTTCAATTCTCAGAAATTCACGTTCTTCCTTGGTCTTTGAAAGATTGAAAATGATTTTTCAAAATTTTGTTTGAAGCCTTCTTCAATTCTCAGAAAGTCACGTTCTTCCCTGGTCTTTGAATGATTTAAAATGATTTTTTAAAGTTTTGTTTAAAAGATTTGAGAAATGACTTGAAAGATTTGAAACGCAACTACAGTTCTTAGCATTTTCAAGAATAGCTAACGTTGTTCACCTAATTTTCATTCTAAAGTCTTTGATATGGAAAAGACATTGAAATGTAGTGAATGTCTAGTATATGCCACCTAAATAGAAATGAACCTTAGTCATTTCTCTAAGGTTTGGCATACTGCAACGTGAGAAGGGGATAGATATTTAATCTTTATCTATTTATTAGGTAATTAAGTAATGTTTCGTTACCCGGTAATTAATCAATTACCGGCATGATTTAAAAATTACCCCAAAATTACTTAAAATTATATTTATTTTCAAAATACTTCATATACACTTTATATATTACACTACCGTGGTCATATGATATCTTTCATGTTACTAGTTTATAATTATCGGGTATTATCGCTCGACTTGTATTTTATTCCAAATTGTCCATTTTTAACGAAACTCGTTTTCTTTAATCTGTGTACCCTTTTATCCTTCATAATACTTATTTATCGCTTGTTATAAACATTATAAGTACGTTAACGTCAAGATGATCTCATCCCCGTGTCTATGTCGGTTAACTCAAAACGAAATTATAACGTACGATGACACTTTAACGTACGAAAATGCAAAATATAATATCTCATTTTTGGACTTTCAGCACTTTACTTATGGCATACTTTCACGCACGAAAACCTGGGCGGAACAACATGATAATACTTTCCAAAACATAATGATAACAAATAATTTTCAATCGAATACGCGGTTTAACAGTCATACGGGACGAACTAAGTCTCAATCCCTAACAGTGCACGACCCCACACTCATCATCTAGCGTGTGCGCCACCTTGAAGTAGCAAAACGATGTGATATCCGGGGTTTCATACCCTTAGGACAAACATTTACAATCATTACTTACCTCAATCCGGTCCAAACTCTAGCTCGTGATGCTTTTGCCTCTCAACTTGGCCTCCGAATGCTCCAAATGTAGCCATAAATAGAACCATACCATCAAAATATGCTAAGGGAACAAAGATCACTTGAAAATAACCAATTTACATTAAGAATCCCAAAATTGGCCAAACCCGACCCTCGGGCTTACGTCTCAGATTTCGATAAAAATCCCAAAACTAGAATACTTACACTCTCACGAGTTCATACATATCAAATAAATCAAAATCCGACCACCAATGATTCCTCAAATCCCTAGATTTGGGTCTCCAATTTCCAAACCCTAACTTCCGATTTGCTACTGATTTCCCCATATAATTCAAGTTTACAACATTAAAAATCATCATAAAAATGAGTTTAGGGACCAAGGACCTTACCTCTAAGAAACCTTCTTGAATTCCCCCTTCAATTAGTTCTCCAAAGCTTTCTTTCGAATGAAATATGGAAAACCCACTCAAAATCGCGAAGACTGAAATTTATATGTTCTGACCTAGCAAAATCGCATCTGCGATCCAATTATTGCACTTGCGGCCCCAAGTGTGCATCTGTGGATTCCGCTTATCTGCCCAGCCTCCGCACCTGCGATCATATACTCGCACCTGCACCATCGCAGGTGCACCCAAAGTTTTGCTTCTGCAGTTCCAGCCTTTCCCTCTCTTGGCCGCATCTGCGACTTCACTTCCGCTTCAGCGGGCTCGCACCTGCGGTCCCCAAGCTGCAGGTGCGGTTATGACCGAGAACTCAGTAGCTTTGGTTGAAAATTCATAACTCCAAACTTTCCGTCAACCATCCGAAATCTCCCCGAGGCCCCTTGACCTCAACCAAAAGCACGAACAATTCATATACAACTAAACAAATTTAAACCAATCTCCAAAATACCTTAAACAATATCGAATCAATCAAATAACATCGAATTCAAGCCTAGGTTCCAAAAATCTTCCGAATTCCGTTTTTGATCAAAAAATCTATCAAACCTCGTCTGAATAACCTGAAATTTTGCACACACATCAAAAATAGCACAACGGACTTACTCCAACTTCTAAAATTCCATTCCGACCCCTATATTAAAATCTCACCTATCAACTGGAAAATGCCAAAATTTCAATTTCGCCAATTCAGACCTAAGTCTACTCTGGACCTCCAAAACACATTCCAATCACGCTCGTAAGTCCCAAATCACCTAACGGAGCTAACAAGATCATAAGAATTCTAATCCGAGATCATATGCTAATAAGTCAAAACTTAGTCAAACCTTTCAAATTTTAAGATTCAACTGAGAACTGTTCTTCCAAATTTATTCCGGTTACCCTGAAAACCAAAACCGACGATTTACATAAGTCATAATACATCATATGGGGCTAGTCATGCCCAAGAACTGGCGTGCAAAGTACAAAAGCTTAAAACGACCGGTCGGGTCGTTACACTTATAAATGTACAAAAAATATATATTTGGGTCATGACATATAGTTAAATAAAAGATTATTATTCTTATATTAGAAAATTATATATGAAAATTTTAATGGGATATTTCACAAGATTTTCCAAAATATCACTAAATTACTTGACAATCACTTAAATGTCATAAAAATTTTATTGACATTTACCAAAATGTCACAAATTATAATACGATATTTTTTAAAAGCATTAAATAAATGTCATAATTTAATTACCAACACTATTTTAAATGCCAGCAATTTATATGACCTTTCAAAAAATATCATAAATAAATATCATAATTTTTTTCCGACATTTATCTAAATGTTGAAACATTTCCGACCCCAAAATTTACGACATTTGATACAAATGTAAATTAAATGTCGGTAAATAAATTTGCAATATTTACGTATCATTATATGATATTTATTTAATGTCGTCGTATCTTTACTTTCTCGTAGTGCTACCTTTAAAGCAGCTTCCATATGAGAAGCCTTGGGACAGTCCATATATTGACTTTGTATTTGTACTGCAAATACAATATTATGTTTGGTTATAATGAGATATAACAGTATCCCCACCAACCTTTGATAACTACTATGATATTTTAATTGGCTTATCCTCACTAGATTCTTTATGTTTAACATATTCAACATATTGTATTAATGTGAGGTTCTAATTTATTTCTAGAGAAGTTCCAGCTGGTTTTGCACCTCCTAGGCCTGCTTCAACAACTAGCTCAAGAACATATTTTTTTATGACAAATAAAAATGCCCTTGCTTAATCTTGCAAATTCAATACTCAGAAAGAACTTACAACTCCGCCATTTCTTTCATCTTGAACCTCTCCTGCATCTTGATCATAGTGTCATTTATCATAGTAGTATTATTGCTAGTGACCACTAAGTCGTCCACATATACAAGCACTATTACCACATCACCTGCAGCCTTCTTAGTAAATATGGAATAGTCACAGTGACTTTGCTGAAATATCATTAGAACAAAGCTTCAGTTAGTTTCAAATTCCACTACCTTAGAGCCTGTTTAAGAACATACAAGGATCTATGTAGTTTGCAAAACTTTTGACTTTCCCCGTCTAGCAAACCCTTCAGGAATTACCATGTAGAACTCCTCTAGTAGATCACCGTTAAGAAATGTATTATTCAAATCTATCTGATAAATGAAGCACTGTTTTGATGTTGCAAGAACAATAATGGATCTATCTGTCACTATCTTAGCTACGGGAGAAAAGGTTTCACTGTAGTTAGGGGTGTTCATGATTCGGTTTGGATCGGATTTTCCCTAAAAAGAAACCAAACCAAGTAAGTCGATTTTTTAAATATTAGAACAAAACCAAACCAATTAAGTCGATTTTTCTTGATTCGGTTTATGTTGGTTTTGCGGTTTTTTCGGTTATTTGTTGGTTTTCTTTAAAATATAAGACATACACTACCAAACACATATTACAACGACCACATTTTCAATGTAACACTATCAAATCAATTGCCCTTTGAGAAATCTATTATTTACCAAAATATGTTGATGATAATTGAATCAAATAGTGATGAATAATTTAAGGACTCAATTAAAAATATGTTATTTTTAGCACAAAATAGATTCTTACACTAAACAAAAGAGAACTACCAATCAAACTAGAATGTAACGGTAAAGAACTATATTAAAAGTGCAAACTATTAACATTTACCATAAATTTTTTTAAACTGTATAACAATATATAACAATATATATATATATATGTGTGTGTGTGTGTGTGTATGTGTGTGTGTGTGTGTGTAAATAATAATAAATTTGAAATAGCTACTCTTATGGTCGGTTTGGTTCGGTTATTTTTTTCTGATTAAAACCAAAACCAAATCAAATTTGATCGGTTTTTTAAGTTCAAAACTAAAACCAAACCAAACAAAAAATTATCAGTTTTTTTAGTCGATTTGATTCAGTTTTTCGTGTTTTTATGAACACCCCTAACTGTAGTCTAAGCCTTCTTTCTGACTATAACATTTGATCACTAACCCGACCTTAAACCTTTCTATCTCTCCTAAAAATTTATGTTTGATCTTGAAAATTCATCTACAACCAATAGACTTCTTACCGGGAGGATGATCAATAATGCTCCACGTGTGATTATCTTCCAAGGCTGAAAGCACCCACCCATTTAGGATCCTTCATTGCCTCTAGAAAGGATTGAGGTTCAGTACATGCTGAGTAGGCTTACAGGACATGAACATGGTGGTATAATGGAGAGGTATATAAATAGGTCACATGAGCTGAGATACGATAAGCACACTTAGACCCTTTGGATTGAACTACAAAATCTTGCAGCCATAGAGGAGGTCTGTTGGGCCTTGAAGATTTTCTGAGTTCGGGTGTGGTCATAATACCTTCATGTGGTGCTTCATTCACATAGGAGGTTCAGCTGGTTCCAAATTAGAAAAATATTCATATATAGTATTCTTCTCTGGAGCTAGTGAAGAAGGTTGTGAATTGTTGTGACCATCTGGAGCAGACGAAAGATAGGAAGAAAATTCATAAGTATTACTTTTAATTTAAATACTAATATTTATATTTTATTTGCAGGAAATACCATAAAAAGGTAAAAGAAAATAAATAAATCAAAAGGAAAAGAAAAAATAAGGAGAAGAAATCAAAAGGCAAAGAAGCTTACAACGAACGCTACAAAATTGCAGTTATTCTATTCTTACGGTCACGCGCCTCACACGCATTAAAAGTAACGACCTAAAATTTGTTCCTGTTTAGTTACTAAACTTTAGTAGGAGGAGAGTCACGCTCCACTCATAAAGCCGCCAGACGCATCAATCCGGCATGTATTGATTAGCAACAGGTTCCCCAAGCTAATGTTAGCCAGGTACAAGGAGGAATTTTAGGACAAACCTCATGTGCTTCTACTATCGTCACTACTCAAAGCCCTACTGCGAACACATATCGTCTAGGGTAGAAGATGGTGGTGTCCAGAAGAGCTAATCATAATGGGATGCCAACGGTTATTTTTAAGACCAGGGACTACTACAGAGTGATGGTAGCGGAATGCAAGAGCAATTGTGGGAATATTCATGAAGATTCGCCCCAAATTGACAGAATTAGATCGAGATTTTCTAAATGATTCTCGCTGAAAGATTCAGCTAAAATTGGCGTTTATGATAATTACAATGTGTTTTTAGTCTTTACAAACGATGAAGACTTCAATACGATTTGGTTTAAGAGGGCTGTAGAAATTGATGGGCATCAAATGTGGCTCCAAAAATGGAGTCCAAATTTCAAACCAGAGAAAATCTACCCATAGTTCCAGTTTGGGTTCTTCCTGTTTTCCATTCCATCTGCATACATGGAATTACTTGCGTCAAATTACAGGGGATGTTGGTGCACTATTAGAGATGGATGTCACAACTAGGGGCAAAACCCGACCAAATATGGAAAAGGTTAGAATAGAAATTGATGTACTAAAGCCTTTGCTTAATAGTGTTTGGGTAGGAGATGACGATGAAGATTCTCCACTGAAAGGCATTGTGCAGCAACTAGAGTATGAGAATGTTCCCAAATATTGCAAGCATTACGAGAAGCTGGGACACACATTGATAAATTGTAGAGTTCTAGAACTAATAAAGATCGCTAAAAACAAGGAAACAGAGGTAAAGGGCAACGATACAACCAAAGAGCAAATGGAAAAGGAGATAAGTGCTAAGAAAATAGCAGGTGATATCATAGGCAAAAGAAAACAATCAAATCAGAAGGAAGATACGTGGAAGAATATTATGAAGGAACAAAGAGTGGAAGATAGCATTGTAAATGAGGAGAATTGAACCATATAGTTCTGAAAGTAAGAAGATAATGTTCGAGAGGCTTAAACTCAAAAAGAAGAAAAAAGGAAAGACAAAGAAGGTGGCAAAGAAGAAAGCGAAAGTGACTTTCAAACTAGGATTCTTTGCACTACTGAACAGAAAGAAAAGAGAAAACAAACAGGTAGTTCATGAGGCTCAAGAGGCGAGTAACCAGGGATTTGGTAACCAGGGCATACAAATTTCTATTAGAAATTTGAATGCAGTGGAGGAAGGCAACATGTCTGAACAAATAATGAAAGAGGTTCAAAAATTAACAAATGGGAAAGAAGTCTTTGGTACATCTTCTAAAGAGAATAGAATATTACCAACACTTTCAATAGAAGGGAGCAATATTCAGAGGATAAAAGAGTCTATAATGGAGTTATGCAGCTTGGGGTCAGAAATCAATAGGCAAAATGGCATTTAACTAGTTGATTTGAATGATTTTCTTCCACAAACAAAATTAACTCAGCACGCGGACATATAATCAACACATTCAAACCATATGAACACATTCCGCAGTCACGTACTGCTCATCATATAGCCATCCAACCACTCACCGAGCCACCAATCCCACTCATAGGAAAACCACTCAACATAGAAGTCCAAAAGCATATACTCACACAATTGAATCTATCGAGCCTAAGCTGCGGTCCAAACCTGGCCTGAAGTCCTCTAGACTGGACCATCACCGAGACACAGAAAATACATCTCACACCTTATCCATAGAATTCCGCAAATCGTCGATGTATAACTGATATCGAGCGCTAGCGTATGCATACCAGTGAGTGGAAGGAATTAAAAGTGAAATGTTTCAAGCTGAATCAATATCGCACGATAAAGAAAGAAATATGGGAAGTCGATCCTAAATGCTCGATAGCCTCTCGAAGATAGTTATGGACGTCATCTAACGGTCCACAAGACTCTATTAAAGCTTGATCATGGCTCGTAGAACCTATGAATCTAGGGTTCTGATACCAAATTATCACGACCCAAAATCCAACCAGTCGTGATGGCACATAACCCAACCTGCTAGGTAAGAAAATTTAAAAATAATCCAATTTCAAATGAGATTTACTGAGAATATAATGATGAAATAACTAAACTTTTATATAACAACCCCAGGATTGGTGTGAGCACGTGATTTTTTCCCTATATGAAATACTCCCACAAATTAAAGAAATGAATATTCCCCAATTGTTTGCAATTTTATAGAATTTTTTGTAGGATTGTTCGCATTTTTTGTGTGTGCATGTTTCCTCTTATTTATATCATGAAAAATACCAAAAATAGCATGCATTGCATTTAGGATGTGTTTGTCACATTTCTAAGGTTAATTAGTTAATTACTTGTTTTATTAAAAAAATAAAAATCACAAAATGGTTCATTTTTGCATTTTTAGCTTTAATTTTATAATAGTAATTTTTTCCTTTTAATTTAGGATCAAGGAATTTTATAAATTTTAGGAAATTGGTTAGTTTTAAAATTTATATTAATTTAGGGTTTTAATTTAAGTTTTTGATTAAATAAAAAGAAAGAAAAAAAACAAAAGAAGGGAAAATAAAAGAGTTGGATAAAAGGGGAAGGGCTTTGTTTTAATTTCATTGGGCCAAAACCCAAACGTTTTGCCCTAGATTGGCCCGAACACACCCCAAACACACCCCGAAAACCTGAGCCCTAAACCAAGTAACCCGCTCCCGCCCTCACTAAAACCAAACGACGACGTTCCAAGCCCCCTTAAATCTCATCCGTTGATTCTACCTAATCGAACGGATGGGAACTACGCACAAATAAATATAAAACTGTTCGAAATCACTCCCCCCACTTCAGAACCCCCCATTTCACTCTCATCTCTCTCAAACCCAAACCCTAGCCGCCCTAGGTTTCTCTTCGCCGCTCCGCCGTTCACCAATCGGGAATCGCCTCACGGCGGTTCCGGCGCTCCAATCCACTCCAAATTAACACCCCAGAACTCCCGTCGCTTCCTCTTTCCAAATCCCTAATCCATGTCCCTCGAGTCATCACCAAACGGCTCGGATTTTAGATCTAAAATGAATACCCAAAACCCTAAAGTCTCCAAATCCACCTAAAATCGTACTCTATAATCCTCATATACTTATAAACCCAAATACCCCGGCAGTTTCCCAAAAAACTCGACCAAATCTGCAAAATTTTGGATATGTGGCATGCAAAGGTTTAAGCCCCAGGCCTTCAAGTTTCCAAGGACAATTTAGCTTGAAACTGATGTTGATCGTTTATTCTCAACAAGAACATGCGATAAACATTAATTTTGGCTTAAATCGGAGCAGCCTGGAGTTCGTTTGAGCCAACCGCTAGGTATCTCATTTGTCTTTTTTCCCCTCTATTTATTTCTTTGATTTCTCTTCCTATTTTCCTTTCTTTTCTTCAGCCTTTCTTTAATCTATTTCTTTTATTTTGCTTTTCTCTTGACCGAAAAATAATAAAGGAATTTGGGTAACCATAATCTCTGGACTAATAGGATCTTATAGTGCTTAGTCAGTAGTTTCTTCTCTTAGGTTTCATTTAGACTTGTTAATTTTGTTTAGCATGTTTAATTAGTTTAACCCATAAAGTAGTTTAATTTACTATTGCAGTTTCAGTTGTCTTTTGATATTTTGATTCATTTGGTTGGTATGCTGAATTGTCTAACTTGTTTAACTCTTTAAATTTTAGTTTGTAGGCTTAGGTATTTTTGTTGTTTTAAATCTTTGGGTAATATGCTTGCATCACCTAATTAGTTGATTAGTGTTTGATTGATTAGCTTAGGGTCAATTTTGCTTCATTCAATAGTCTTGCTTTAAACCGTTTCAGCATTAGTGAAAATTCTTAGGGCTCATTTGGACAACTAGAAACTTAAGGGTTTAAGCTAATAGGGATTTTTAGATAATTTTCATATCATGAAGGCTCTAGAATAGGGGCAGCTGACCTCATTTGGTTTTCATAAAATGTATAAACCAATGAGAGACAGTCAGTTGTCCCAATTCTGTTAGGAAGGATGCCATGCAGGCTGGGAATAATTCTAAAATGTTGTTTTGAGCACATGGCCTTAGAGGCCTATTATAGGCCCTCCCTTCAATTTAAAAAACAGACTTTCAGCACTATTCTCTGCACAAATTCTGGAAAAACACATCAAAGAATTCAGACCCTAAAAATAGGAAAATTCTGAACTATTTTGAGTCTTTTAATATGATTTTCAAAAAACAAAAATTAGAATAAGGTCTTTGAAATTTCTGGGGTTCTATCAAGGCTAAAAAATGGTTTAGTGATAAAAGGTATGTTGTTGCTGCTGGATTTTCATTTCTACTTTCATTCTTGCTGATTCCTAGGCTCATTTTATTTTTGTTATATTCAGGTATTTCTTTGACTATGATATCTACTGAAGTGCTGAAATGCTTTGACATATGTATTTGTAACAAGAATCTCTATGATTGAAATATGGACTTTCAGTTTCTTTACATGTATTTATCCTGAATTACGTATGCATCATGTAGTTCAGTTTTATTCAGCTTATTAAGATTATTATGTGATATATGGAATGGATAATAGTATAGGAAGAGTTTCATACATTAGGATTAGATTAGTTCACTTTTCATGAATCGTTCAAATTTTCGAATCAGTAGATGGTTTTGTAACTTCTTTCATATTTAAGACAGCTGGTTTGAATATCAGGTGTATTGTTTGGCTGTTGGGCACATATAAGTTTAGCTGTCCAATTTAAGCTTTGTCATAACTTTCTTTGTTACATGCACCAATGTGCTCAAATGAGTAGTTTAACATCCATGCCTATGATATTATTACCTGCAACATGCTTTTAAATTATATAATCTGGGGTTTATGTATTTTGACGCATAGAATTTCTGTATTGCTTTACCACGAAATGTTTAGAGAAAGTTTGCACCTGTTGGGGCCTCAATACTGGAGTTGTTCTTTGTTAAAAGTATTGGGCCTAGCCTTGACACAAATGAGGCAGCTCGCCTGGAAATGGGCTCTTTGTGCCTGTGTTTTTTTGCCTCCTTTTCGTTCCTTGGGCTTAATTCTGAGCCCCATTATATCTAGCAATTTAAATTCATTAATTTTTTTATTTGGTATAGTAAAAATGGGTGATCGTGGGCTTGGTTCTTGGCCACTCAAAATATTGTGGTCATTCACCTTTGTCCTAGTGATGGGTTTGACGTCGAGCCCCGTCTTTACTTGTCATTTTTGCCGAAAACTTTTTAAATAGCATTGGGCCTACTAGTGGCCCAAACCTTTTGTTAAAATAATTTAGTACCCAACAATTTATCCGATGCTTGCTTTAAATTAGTAGTTTTAGATTGGACTTTAAATAGGTTAAACCTTGCCCATAATTCGCTCTAGTTTAGTACAAGTTCACTTATTATTATTGAGGTGTGCTATCTTAATTAAACCTCCCATGGCCCTCGTAAATACTGTAAAAGAGCTATTAAGAATGAATATTCGTAGAAAAGACTTTAGGCGCATTTAAAATATAATTATGGTTGTGTACGTGTTCGCGTGACATAATTGCGATTCTAAAAATCAAATCGGAGTATGCGTTCGCGCAACTTCGATCAAACTTTCTCGTAATAATAAAATTGTTCTCAATATAGTCCAAGGTGTGCCATTCAAAATTTGAATCACTTATGACCCTGTTGTTAAATGTTTAAAAAAATAATATTCGTAGTTTGCTTTAAGTACGTTTAATATACCATCGTGGTTGTGTACACATTCGCGTGACATAATTACAATTCTAGAAATAAAATCGGAGTATGCGTTCACGCAACTTCGGACAAACTTTCTTAATATTAATAAAATATTATTAATTATGTACACGTTAGCTTGACATAATTTTTGACGCGCAAAACAAAATGGGTACACGTGCGTATGTCCCGTTTTAAGATAATTTCTTAATTAAAAGAGGAAAATGTACATAGATTCCAAAATAAGTAATTAGACAATTTGATTAAGCCGAGTATGCTCAAAGAGACCGTGCTAGAATCACGGAACTCTGAAATGCCTAACACCTTCTCCCGGGTTAACAAAATTCCTTATCCGAATTTCGGTGTTCGCAGACCGTAAATA
>MU767603.1:49761-74630 GCA_026770625.1 Nicotiana glauca | reverse complement strand
CACAGAATTCTCCATTCTCTATCTGTGAGTCATAAATGTGGAAAGAAAATAAATATTCAGAAGTAGATGATATTATTTGTTTCAGAAGTAGCCATTTGGAGCAGATACTTGTTGATTTGTAGTAGATTTCAAAAGCGCGTCAAAGGAATTCGAGCATAATTCATTTGAGACAGTAATTCGACCACCCGGAACACTTACTGTTTACTGTTGTTTTGCCGACTTAGAGATGTATTTTGTCTAGTAGAAGCTCGAACCACCATTGTGCAGTCTTCCCCAGTTGATTTCCTCGCTATTCCATCATCCTTAGATTTAACATCCTTTGATCCAGTAACATATCCAGCACTTTCCCTGTTACTACTGAAATTTTCAGCTTGCAAAGCAATCTCACGATCCTCCTTGCCACTTTTAGGTTCAGCAGCTGCTTGTGAATCTTCCTTTTGTACAACCTGCTCGCTTCCATCCTTCAAAAGAGCTGTTTGTGCACCAACAGTAGATTGATTAGCAATTAGCTGAGTAACATCTTTAGCTTCCACACTTGTTGATTTATCAGTTGTTTTGCCCAATGTAACAGTAGGTCGATCGCCATCTGTCGCACCAGCTTTTTCCTTCTCATGTGCAAACTGTTGTACATTAGTTTGCCCCTGTCCTTTTTGTCCAGCACCTGGACCTGTAGCAACACCAGCCTGCTCGTTAACCTCCACTTGTCGCTGCACCTTGACTTTATATTTCTCAAGATTTTGCACAGCCTCCGACTTCTTCTGATTATTCCTCATAAGAAAAAACATTGTCCATAGCGACTTGACATGAGTTACTCTGCCCAGCAACAGCTACATCCTGTGAAAATCTAGCAAAAGTTGTTTCAAGTGCGCATTTGGTACTCCATCCGGAAAACTGATGGGATTTATAATCAATCATTGAGGCATTGAGTTGGACCCGCCAAAGATGAAAGCTATCCAAGAATTTCCACCTCCAAGGAACAAAACTGAGGTGATGAGTTTGCTCGGGCATTTAAACTATATTAGCAGGTATATTTCTCAACTCACGACAACTTGTGAGCCCATATTTAGGCTGATGAAGAAGGATGCCGTGGTCAAATTGACCGATAAAGTGGCCAAGAGGCCTTCGATAAGATCAAGGGATACTTGTTAAACCCACTTGTGTTGGTCCCGCCGAAACCCGGGAGGCCTTTAATTCTTTATTTGACAGTCTTTGACAATTTATTTGGCTGTGTATTGGGTCAACATGACATCACTGGCAGGAAGGAGTAAGCCATCTATTATCTCAGCAAAAAGTTCACATCCTATAAGGTTAAGTACACTCCCCTTGAAATGACATGTTGCACCCTGACTTGGGTAGCACAAAAGTTAAAGCATTATCTGTCGTCATACACTACTTACCTCATTTCTTGATTGGATCCTCTAAAGTACATCTTCTAGAAGCCTATGCTCACAGGAAGACTTGCAAAGTGGTAGATTTTGCTCACAGAGTTTGGCATCATCTATGTGACTCGGACCGCGATGAAAGCCCAAGCATTGGCCGATCATTTGGCCGAGAACCCGGTCGATGAAGAATATGAACCATTGAGAACTTATTTTCTCGATGAAGACGTGATGCACATTGACGAGGTGGAGCAGGTTGAAAAACCAGGTTGGAAACTGTTCTTTGATGGAGCCGCTAACATGAAAAGTGTCGGAATAGGGACTGTCCTTATTTTTGAAATAGGGCATCACTACCTTGTTACGGCCTAACTTCGTTTCTATTGTACCAACAACATGGCTGAGTACGAGGCATGCATTTTGGGTTTGAGGTTGGCTGTAGATATGAGATTTTAGGAAGTCTTGGTCTTGGGAGACCCGGATCTTTTGGTGTACCGGATTTAAGGAGAATGGGAGACTTAGGATTTAAAGCTCATATTGTATCGATAATGTTTGCATGATCTTTGTCAACAGTTTTGATCAATAGAATTCAGGCATATTCCAAGGATCCATAATGAGGTCGCCGATGCTTTGGCTACCTTGGCATCAATGTTACACCATTCGAACAAAGCTTATGTCGACCCTCTGCATATTCAAGTTCGTGATCTGCATGCCTACTGTAATGTGGTTGAGGAAGAAGTTTATGATGAACCGTGGTTCCATGATATCAGGGAGTACATCAGGTTGGGGGTATATCTGATACAATCCACCGGTGATCAAAGGAGAACAATTCAAAGTTTGGCTAGTGGATTTTTTTTGAGCGGGGGAATTTTGTAACAAAGAACTCTAGATTGGGTTGTTGAGGTGCATCGATGCTAAGCAAGCGATGCCTATCATGACCGAGGTACATTCCAGAGTTGTGGGCCACATATGAGCGATATGTTCTGGCAAAGAATATTCTTCGAGCTGGGTATTAGTGGCTCACCATGGAACGAGGTTGCATCATCTTTCTGCGCAAGTGTTATCAATTCCATGTACACAAAGACTTGATTCATTCTCCACCATCTGAACTACACACAATGTTCGCGTCATGGCCCCTTGTTGCTTGGGGCATGGATTTCAATGGACCAATTGAGCCCGCGACATCAAACGGGCACGAGTTCATTCTGGTGGCTATTGATTATTTCACTAAGTGGGTGGAAGCTGAAACTTTCAAATCTGTGACCAAGAAGGCAATGATCGATTTTGTTCACTCAAATATCATTTGTCGGTTCGGGATCCCAAAGGTAATCATCACAGACAATGGTGCTAGTCTTAATAGTTATTTGATAAAAGAAGTATGTCAATAGTTCAAGATTACGCATCGAAATTCCACCATCGCTCCAAGGCAAATGGAGCTATCGAGGCAGCTAACAAGAACATAAAGAAGATACTTCAGAAAATGGTGCAAGGGTCCATGCATGGCATGGATAGCTGCCTTTTGCTTTGCTAGGTTGTCGAACTATTGTTCGCACTTCAGTAGGTGCAACTCCTTATTTGTTGGTATATGGTATTGAATTATTGATACCCACATAACTCTTCGGATTGTTTCTGAAGCCGAAATCGATGATGATGACTGGGTCAAAACCCGCTTGGAGCAATTAAGTCTGATTGACGAGAAAAGACTGGCAGCAGTGTGTCATGGCCAGTTGTATCAAAAGCGAATGGCAAGAGCATACAACAAGAAGGTGCATCCCCGAAAATTTGAAGTAGGTCAGCTAATATTGAAACGCATCCTTCCCCATCAGGCTGCCCCAAATTGGCAGGGGTCATTCATTGTAACAAGAGTGTTGTCCAATGGTGCTTATATTTAACAAATATAAAAGGCAAATGTGTAGATATGGCTATCAATTATTATGTAGTCAAAAGATATTATATATGATTTCTTTGGTTTGAATTGTGTTGTTTGTACTTGGCATGTTTTGAAGATTGGAATGACGAAGGCATTTTATTCTGTTATCTAAACACTTTACCCTTTGTTACCCCTTTGAGCTTTATTTATTTTCTTTCATATCCCTCTTTTGGAATTAGTATCAAAGTTCAGAAATACGGATGCCAAAATTCAAAATAGACAAGAAAAGAGGAAAAAGAAGAGAAAAGATAGAGAGAAAAATGGAAAAGAACAAAGAACAAAGAAGAAAGAAGAAGAAGAAAATTTAAAAAAGTGAAAAAAGAAAAGAAAAAGATAAAGTAAAAAAAAATGAAGAAATTCCTATCACACCTACGTTCGGCTTGATTCCTATTAAGGATACGTAGGCAGCCTCATGGTTCGGTGCCATCCAAATAAAAATTCAAAAGCCCCCAGGCAAAGAAACTGGGGCAAAAGTTGTGGTTATGTAAAAAATCTGATTCCAAAAGTTGTAATTGTGACACTCAATTTGTTTTGAGCCTTTATCCTTTCTTTCTAACCCCATCCAAAAGCGTACATTACGGTCTAAAGAAAGACCTTCCAACCAATATTTGAGAGTGCCAAGTCAAGCGAGACAGAGGTATGATTCGCACCAGGGGAAACGCTCCGTGATGCACAAAGGAAAATGAATAAATGAGAGAGTCCTATTAGTGAAAACCCTCACGGGCACCGTAGGGCAAAGGAAAGATGACAAAAATTAAAATAAGAAAGTCTTATTGGTGAGAACCTTCACAAGCACCGTAAGGCGGCAGTGAGTTGAGAGATGAACAAATGAGAGAGGTTTATTGGTGAAAACCCTTCAGGGCACCGCAAGCCGAACAAGGTCAGTGACTTGGCACAGAAATTAGGTTATGGAGATCCCGGGGCACAAAGTATGACAACTGAGAGGTGTTTTGTCGAACAGGTTAGGTAGATTAATCTGAAATGCATGTCATGATCTTTGGCACTAGCTGGCCTCACTCAGATAAGTTTCTTCCCTTTTCTCCCTCAAACAGTCATCTTGTTTCAAGTTTTCTTCTTTTTTTCTTTACCCACGAAGTCATTGCATTTCATTTCTCTTGGGTTTATTTCTATAAGGCTTTTCTAATGTCAGCCTTATTTATGCAAGTAAGAAAGGATTTCAAATCTTACTACCAACTTACAAATTGCACAAAGCAAAGTGCGTCCAAAATATACCAGAAATAACATGACGCGAAGTGGAAAATAAGGTGTTAGTGAAAGTTCCATTGGTCGAGTGATTGGGGAATTTTGCGGAAGGTACAGAGGTTCAGGTAGGAAGACAGAAATGTAAAACAACGGGGTGAGTGTAGAGCACTCTGGTCATTCAGGGTCCTATGGTTGAAATTCAGTCAGAAAGGCATACAATTCTTGGCCAGTTCAAGGCAGCCAGTCAGAACAAAGCACGACAATGAGAAGGCCACTTTCAGTAAGAATGCCGCAAACTAACCACCAAATTTTTAAAACTGATAAAATTTTGATTAAAATAGGGGCAGGAAATTTCGTTGGTGCCGGAGGAACCCTCCGTAACGAAAAGCATGTACCGGACAGGTTCGACTATAAATCTTCAGGACCCTCCTGGATAATAGGATTTTTGTTTAAAAATTTTCAGTGCCGTCCTGGATAATGGGATTTAATCTTAAGAGTTCTTAGGAACCTCCTGGATAATGGGACTTAGTTGAGTTCCAAGACCTTCATAGATAACAAGATTTAGCATAAGCTCTACTTTTAGGAAACATAAGTTGGCTTTGAAGTTTTCACTTTTTTTTTTAAAAACAAAAGGGATTTAATTTCCATTATCAGGGTCCTCCTAGATAATGGGCTTTAGTTTTTAAATTCTTAGGGCCTTTGGGGTAACATGATTTGATTAACACTCATATATATGCCCAAATACCAAACTAGGACAGAAACGTTTCTTTGTTTTGTCTGTTTTGTTGTAATCAGGTGCCCACCTGGAGAATAAGGGAATATATTTCAAGTTTTGGTAATCGGGCGCCCACTTGGAGAACAAGGGAACATATTTCAAGTTTTTGACAATTGGGCGCCTACATGGAGAACAAGGGAATACATCTCAAGTTTTGGCAATCAGGTGCCCACCTGAAGAACAAGGGAACATATTTCAAGTTTTTGGCAATCAGGCGCCTACATGGAGAACAAGGGAATACATCTCAAGTTTTAGCAATCAGGCGCCCACCTGGAGAACAAGGGAATACATTTCAAGTTTTTGGCAATCAGGCGCCCACCTGGAGAACAAGGGAATACATTCCAAGTTTTTGGCAATCAGGCTCCCACCTGGAGAACAAGGGAATACATTTCAAGTGCTGGCAATCAGGCGCCCACCTGGAGAACAAGGGAATACATTTCAAGTTCTGGCAATCAGGCAACCACCTGGAGAACAAGGGAATAAATTTCAACTTTTTTCCAATCAGGCATCCACCTGGAGAATAAGGGAATACATTTCAAGTTTTTTCCAATCAGGCGCCCACCTGGAGAATAAGGGAATACAGTTAAAGTTTGGCAATCAGGCGCCCACCTGGAGAACAAGGGAATACAGTTAATGTTTTGGCAATCAAGCGCCCACCTGGAGAACAAGGAAATACAATTAAAGTTTTGCCAGTCAAGCGCCCACATGGAGAATAAGGAAATACAGTTCAAGTTTTTAGTAATCAGGAGCCCACCTGGAGAACAAGAAGTTTTTGGCAACCAGGCGCCCACCTGGAGAACAAGGGAATACAGTTTAAGTTTTGGCAATCAGGCGCCCGCCAAGAGAATAAGGTAATACATTTCAAGTTTTTGGCAATCAGGCACCTACTTGGAGAACAAGGGAATACATTTTATGTTTTGGCAACCAGGCGCCCACCTAAAGAACAAGGGAATACAATTCAAGTTTTGGTTAATCAGGCGCCTACCTAGAGAACAAGGGAATACAATTCATGCTTTTGGTAATCAGGAGCCCACCTGGAGAACAAAGGAACACAATTCAGGTTTTTGGTAATCAGGCGATCAGGCGCCCATCTGAAGAACAAAGGAATACAATTCAAGTTTTTGGTAATCAGGCGCCCACTTGGAGAACAAGGGAATACAATTTAAGTTTTTGGTAATCGGGCACCCACCTGGAGAACAATGGAATGCAATTCAAGTTTTGGTAATCAGGCGCCTACCTGAAGAACAAGGGGATACAATTTAAGTTTTTGGTAATCAGGCGCCCACCTGGAAAACAAGGGAATGCAGTTCAAGTTTCGATAATCAGGCGCCCACCTGGAAAACAAGGGAACCCACTTCAGAATGCAATTTAAGTTAGCAACGAAGGAAACTCACTTTGAGAGTACAGGTCAACAGTTCAAGACACACAATAAACTGTAGAAGTAGTAAGACCAAGTTTGAAGATGGTAGGTAGGATTATTGTAATTCATAGATCATAGTTTAGCCGGGCTTTTTTTTTATTTTGCCCCGGTGTAATAAGGAGTTCAACAAGTAGTAGCAGCAACAACAACAGTGAAATCACAGCTTCCCGGTAGTCCCAGCTACCGCAACATCCCGAACTACACTGACATGATTCCTTTATAGCCAATAATATGTAGGCAACCTCGGAAGCAAGGCGTGGTCAAATCTTTCAAAAGTGCTTCCCATGGAGTATTCAAACGAGAAAAATTCGCTCGTATCCGTTCACTTTATCTTTGCCCGAAAGCTCTTCGTGTTTCTGAGCAAAGAGGGGCAGCTATGAGAACGTGATTTTTTCCCTATATACTCCCACAAATTAAATAAATGGATTTTTCCCAATTGTTTGCAATTTTATAGAATTTTTGTATGATTGTTTGCATTTTTTGGTGCATGTTTACTCTTATTTATATCATGAAAAATGCAAAAAATACCATGCATTGCATTTAGGATGTGTTTGTTACATTTCTAAGGTTAACTAGTTAATTACTTGTTTTATTAAAAATGAAAATCACAAAATGGTTTATTTTTGCATTTTTAGCTTTAATTTTATAGTAGTAGTTTTTCTCTTTTAATTTAGGATCAAGGAATTTTATAAATTTTAGGAAATTGGTTAGTTTTAAAAATTAGATTAATTTAGGTTTTTGATTAAAGAAAAAGAAAGAAAAAATGAATAAAAAAGAAGGGAAAAATAAATGAATTGGATAAAAGGGGGAGGGTTTTGTTTTAATTTCATTGGGCCAAAATCCAAATGTTCTGCCCAAATTGGCCCAAACACACCCAAACCCGCCCCAAAAACCTGAGCCCTAAACCATGTAACCCGGTCCTGCCCTCACTAAAACCAAACAACGACGTTCCAGGCCCTCTTAAATCCCATTCGTTGATTCCATCTAATCGTACCTATGGGAACTACGCACAAATAAATATAAAATTGTCCGAAATCACTCCCCCCACTTCAGAACCCCCCATTTCACTCTCATCTCTCTCAACCCTAAATCTAGATGCCCTAGGATTAACTTGTCAATGCCCCATTTTTCTAAAGGCGAAATCGAGTTTATGACATTTGGGCGGACAACTCTTTTTCTTTTGGGAATTGGGTTTGCAGTTTAGAAGAGTCGCCACCTAATGATTAAGTGCATTAGGATACTAAGAAATTAAAAAAAGAAGAAGAACCAGAGAATGTGTAAGGGCTTGAAATTATCTCGGGGGGAAGGTGTTAGGCACCCCCCAAGATCCACTAGTGTGGTTCCCAGCCATGCTACAATTGTGACTTTGAATGGAAACAAGTAAGCAAACAAGACAACTTTCACATAATGATTACAACAAGGAAAGTATAAAAATTAAAAGCATATTGAAGTTATCAATAGGCGATTTCATAATTGATTAAAGGATGTATAAGTGCAAAAATGAGGTCAAATAATTGGTACAAATAATCAAACAAAGGAGTAAAAGAGGCGGAGGTTCGAAGAAAAACAGTGCTGGAAATTAAATATCTAAAAAGAGACTTTTAAAGGATTGAAGTAAAAGAAGGAGTTTTAAGAACTGAAAATTTATAGCTTTTATAAAAGTTCTGAAAAAAAGAAAAATAAACAAGTAAAGAGGGAGGGGGGTCCTAGGTTTATAAATAACAAGGATCACCCCACGCAACACCCGGTGACTATTTATACACGTGGTGTTATCGCATGGTCATCATATCCATGTCTACCCTTACCCACCCTATTAAGGTATCAAATCGCTGAATAGTCTCGTTACTTATTGCATGCTATTACCCTCCCCAATCCTATCAGTCCCGGAGGCAGTTGGGACTACTAATCCTAAAGGGAAGGGAGATTAGCTTTTCAGAGTTTTAAAAGGACAAAAATCTAATGCGACAAACAAACACATAAAGCAGTAAAAGGGGACACACATAGCAGCTAAAGGTTCAAATAGGCTTCATCATTCAAAGCAACAAATTATTTAGCACGACTTATAGGTACTGATTAGGTCCGAATTAAATTTAAAGCATTAGGACAGGCTGATTTATCACATATTTCTCAGATGAGGAGTCCAAATTAGCCTTGTCTGGTTGTAGTTTATCAAAACTGACATAGTTAGTTAATCAGCTAATGGTTTTCCTAGGTGAGACCTATAGGCATGATATCCAACATAGCATACCGATTTTAAAGAAGAGATAACTGGTTTTATAAACAAAAGATCTGCAGATTTTAAACGATCTTGTGGCTGATTTTAGACTCATAGATGAAATAGACGAAGCTGATTCAGTTGATTACTTCTATAGACATGATTTCTAAGCGTTATTGGTGTTAAACGATTACATAAATGTCACGACCCAAAATCCACTAGGGACCGTGGTGACGCCAGACACCTCTGTCAGGCAAGCCAACTAAATTATCAAGTAAATTCTCTTTTAATACCTTTGAAAATCTAGGATTTTTCCATCTATTTCTCATAGTTAAAACAATCTATACTTCAATTCAAATTAAATAATAATGATAAGTACAAATCTTTCGAAAACCATCCCAGAACCCGGTGTCACAAGTGCATGAGCAACTACTGATATACAGTGGACATGGAATAAAATACAAAATGCTGAAAGGAACTACAATAGCTGCAGGTCGCCTCGAATAATGCAGCTCACCTAGTCCCAGAATCATCCACTGCTACGCCCAGTAGGCTGCTAGGAATAAATATACCAGTGCAACAAAAATGCACAGAAGTATAGTATGAGTACGTAAATAACGTGTACTCAATGAGTATCCCGCCTAATCTCGTAGAAGTAGAGATGAGACGGTCAACTTCAACACTTACTAAAGGTCGATTATCAATATCCTAGAAATGTGAGGAAAGATCATGGATTTATATAGTAGTTCTAATTCGCAAAGCCAGAAAATAGGTAAACACCTTCAACAATTAATCAAGGTCTTCAAAGGTTTATTCCTTAATATCTTATCAATTTATATCAAGCCACGAAGGCAAATTTCACATTTAAAATTCCCAAACAAAAAATAACATGCGCAAATCACATCGAGGCGACGACCCGATCCAATAGGAATGTAAAATGTGCACTGCCGAGGGTTGAACGACCCGAACCATAGATGCATCTATTTAATCTGCCTAGGCATTCGTTCCGTTCCATAAATAAACACATACCCTGCTTGCGAATCATGCATGCGACGCAGGTACACATAAAATACATGCTCAAATAGCTAATTAAGAACTCATGGGGGATATTTATCCAAATAAGAAAATTTCTCTTTTTAACAATTCAGGAAAATGATTTTTAGTCGCTTTTTAAATTCATTTACTAATCCAAGGTAATTTAGACAATTCAAGCTATCAATGGGTTCATAATTAATCCAAGTATAACATGCTGATGGGTCCTAACTACCCGAACAATAGCATAAGAGTAGCTACGCATGGACTCTCATCACCTCGTGCGCACGTAGCCCCCACATATAGGAGCACATAGTCAGTTATTTCACCTATGGGGACAATTCCCTCTTACAAGGTCAGAAAAGAGACTCACCTCGCTCCGAAGACTCATAATCGACATTCTATATTCTTCCGAAGGCTTGAACCGCCGCACAATGCACCAAAACTAGCCAATTAACGACAAACTAATGAGAACATGCTCAAATACTTGTTAACAATTCAAATTATACAAATTCCAAACTTTGCTTAGTGAAATGACCAAAATGCCCTCGAGCCCACGTGCCCGGATTCCAAAATTTCTCGAAGATAAAGATTACCCATGACCTTAGGAAATTAAATATATAATTTTCTCTAAATTCCATACCCAAAATCGCGGCTAAATTCCAAGAATATAATTTTCTAGGTTTTCTACCAAAACCTCAATTTTTATACAAATTTTCATGCCCAAATCCTTACAAAATTAATGTATTTAACTCAAAATAGGTGAGGATAACTTACCTTATAATTGATGACGAAAACCCTCTCTTGAAGCTCCCCAAAATTGCCCCAAGCCATGAAAAATGAGAGAAATGAACCCAAATCACAAACACCCTTGCTGCCTCCAGGTATTCAACTTTTGCGGTGCATTTTCTGCTTCTGCGGATGTCGCTTTCGCGATTTTTGACCGCTTCTGCGGCTTTGAGCAAGAGGGAGCTGACCGCTTCTGTGGTCTGGGGGATGCTTAAGCGGAACCGCTTCTGCGGTTTCCTTAGACCTAACCCCCTTCCGCTTCTGCGAGATTTTGACCACATCTGCGGTCCCGCTTCTGCGGTCCAAGAACCGCAGATGCGGTTATGACAGAAGCAGAAACCTCAAGCCTTACCAAATTCCAATTTTTGATTCGTTAGCCACCCGGAATCCACCCAAGGCCCCCGGGACCCCAACCAAAACTACCAACCAATCCCAAAACACATTACGGACTTGCTGAAGTCCTCAAATCATATCAAACAATGCTAAAACCATGAATTACACCCCGATTCAAGCTTTATGAACTTTGAACATTCCAACTTCTACTTCCGATGTTTAAACCTATCAAATCATCTACGATTGACCTCAAATTTTGCACACGAGTCATATTTGACATTACGGACCTACTTCAATTTCCGTAATCGAATTCCGACCCCGATATCAAAAAGTGCACTTCCGGTCAAACTTCTCAAAAACCTTCAAATTTCTATCTTTAGCCAAATGATTTCAAAATGACCTATGGACCTCCGAATTCACTTCTGATCGCGCTCCCAACTCCAGAATCACCATACAAAACTATCCAAAGTCCCGGAATCTCAAACGGACATCGATAACACTGAAATGCTCTTCAAGCCAAACTTATGAAATTTGTTCTAAAATGCTAACTTCCACAATAGGCGCCAAAACACTCCCAGGTTATCCAAAACTCAATCCGGGCATACGCCCAAGTCTGAAATCTTCATACGAACCTGTTGGAACCTTCAGATCTTGACTCCGAGGTCGTTTACTTAAAATTCCAATCTTAGCCATTTTCTCCAACTTAAGGCTTTTGAAATGAGAATTTTTCGTTTAAATCTAACTTCGATCTTCCTGAATTTCAGTTCCGACCATACGCACAAGTCGATATACCTAAAATGAAGTTGCTCATGGCCTCAAACCGCTAACGATGTGCTGGGGCTCAAAATGACTGGTCGGGTCGTTACATTCTCTCCCACTTAAATATATGTTCGTCCTCGAACGTGCTGAGAACTATAGTGAAGTAGTCTGAAATCACTGCTTAACTTCTCGTGCACCTTCCCGTGCTAGCATGACTTAGCTGGGCACATTAGCTTAATAAATTCTAAAGATATTCCCTTTTTAATCAATAAATAAGCCTTAGAGCCCAATTCCAACATCCAAAATTTCCATGCTAGGCATGTTTCCAACATACGATCACCATATCAATCACTACACGCTGTACTCAGACACGACTGCATAACTTTGTTGAATTCACATTTTGCATCACTTACTCATAAGACCACAATAGCCCATCTGATCGAATTAATCAAAATTCCACGGATTCGATGCACCCATTGCATCTCATGACCTACATGGGTCTTTCTATAACCTTTACAACACCGACACGATGGAAGAGGGGTGCCGAAATTCATAACTAACTATTGAATCAAAAAATCATTGGGTCTATACCCCTGAAAAGAGTCATTGCCTCTTTCTGAACCATCTAATGGTCTTAGCTCCTTAATTCACTTCACATAATCCAATTGCATTGGTCCTAAATCCAATAATCACATCTCACCCAGTACGAACTGCTCAGGCAATAAGCCACCTCGGACACAATCAAAAGTCCCATATGATACTACCATGTGCCAATAGTCTACCAATTAGAACGTGATACAGAAGGAAACGAACTCTGAAAAGGAGATCTAATTACCCCGCTCGCGAATCATACATGCGATGCTGGTACATGCTAAACGGACACCCCGCTCGTGAATCATACATGCGACGCGGGCTCACAGCTAGAACGAGCTCTCCTCGAAAAATGGGAGTTAGAACACTTAAGGGCAAATAGGGGAACTGTACTGAACATCACACTGTTGCGGCATGCAACCAATCAAAATTACATACCCATGGCAGTGTGCCACCAGATCCAAATAACATACCCATCGCGGCGTGCCACCCGATCCAAATAACATACCCATGGCAGCGTGCCAACCGATCCACACATAGAACTCACATAAAGAGATATACATCGGGCCAAGCTGCCCATTACACATAATCACGCTAAGTGCATAATACCATCCCTGAGGGAACATACAACTCCATAAGCTACGAAACTCAAGCACAACTGAGGTGCGATATATAATCTGAATCCCAAAAGCCATTTTGCTCATAATACGACATTCCCACGCGGATCCTCAACATATACATAATTTCTTAGGCCGTCTCACAACTTACACGGTGCAATGTATCACTACATGAAATATCTGACAACGAGATAACACCCTGACTACTCCCTAAGGAGCGCGTTATTGAAATGAACACAACTGGCTTGATATAAAGCCCTGTTCGCATATAAATCAATCCATTGATCTCAAGCCAATTTTGGGTTGCACCAACTTGGCTAATAACCTTTCAAAGGTCCATAGTAACTCCCTTTCCGTCATAATACATAAGAACAACCATCATTACTGGAGCAACCTCCTAAGTTCATAACCCGATAACCAAAGTGCATAAATTCTCAAAGTAATGATTATTACCCAAATTCCTCATACTTGATTTAAATCTTTAGTCAAACAAGTGGCTATATGCCACACTGGTACAATCTTCCCATGGAAAACATTCCCACAATCTTCTGAAATAAATAATGGGTCCGCACATCTAAACCATCGGTTGCACTAACACTGAAGAGCGGTTAAGAATCATTAACCAGGATGCAAAGCCTCTTCCACATCACATCGATCTCAGGTGACGCTGAAGACAATACCAATTTACTTTAATCATTCAACCCTTTCCTTGCTCATCCGAGCCCCTAACATCCTTGTCAACACCAAACTGCAACCTTGACCCTCACTTCAAATCTCCATACCTTTCACAGCACCCAACGTGCCAATATACGATAGAACACAATTTTCATCATAACTCCGAAATCATTAATATTTTAATACTTCATCATATATGAACTTTTCGCTTAACTCACTTCAGGAGATTCATAGAAACACACAAGTAAATTCCCATAGCCGTAGGATATGAAAATCTCTAAGTAGTGGCCCAACCCACCATATTCCTTCCAGAATCTGCTTCCAATTAACAAGCCATAACAGAAGAACGCTTATGAATAACATCAATTACGGTGGCCGACAAACCTCACATGTACCACCACAAATCATACGCATAACTTGATCACGCTGAATGAACTGATCACTGACTCCAATATGCCAATTCAACTATGGCCAATCAATCTACCTCCTTCCAGTTTATCCTTGATTGCCTTAGAAATAATACTAACTCCATTCAACACATAACATACTCCATCTTCACTCACCCCGAGTGACCTGGAATCACGAGACCAGGCTGTCTCAATTCCCACGAACTATTTCATATCACTCAAATGCTACACCACAGGTCAAAATATCATAGAACATTCTGGGCACCTTCCCATAAGCTGCTACAAAGCTTGATTCTTAACTGTACTCATAGGCTCGAAATCATTGGGCACCACACTTTAACTTCTGAATTCACTAGAACCATTATTGAGAGCCACCCGCTCTGATTTGGTCCTGAATATAATTCACTCCATAAATCTTATAACACACGAATACTCTCTCGGTGAAGTACCCGGCGAAATCACTTCCTCTGAAACCTGTATCTATACCAGACATAAACCTTGAACCTTTTTCCAAGTCCGAACATGAGCCAAGAAGGCCAACTATAGCATGCATTCAACAATTTATCTACTCAATTTACCACTTATAGTCCTTTTCCCATAGCTGGAATAGCCCACCAATATGCAATAACCAGAAACCTCACGAGTAATTAACCATGCAACTCAATTTAGGCGGTAGGCCTCTCCCACTTAGCTTGAAGCCATGATTACACAACTCTGGAACTCACCAGAATCCTTTATCTCTTGTTAACATAACCTTACGCAATCATCCACTGCAAATTCTTAGAATCTTTCTGTAAAACCCCTTCTTTCATATTCTGAATCATCATCCACATTCGAACGACCGATCTCTTTGTTGGATAACCAATATAATTCTTTGCAAAAGCTTCGCCAACCACGCGACCGCTAATCTGCTCACGGGAAATAACCCGCCTGCGGAAATCACTTCCCGACACCTTCCAAATGCTGTTGCACGGGATACAATCACTATGACATCAACAACCAAATCCGGAGTCCAAGCTCACTCTCTAGTTGCACCAGTCCGTTCACTCCTCGTGGACATCAATTAAATGTGCGGCAACACCTTTCCAAATTCAGAGTTGTGCTGCGTCCTTCTTTATTTCAAGCAGCTCCTTCCCGTTGTACCAAATCTCATGCCACATAATGGCCCATACTTCAATTTACATTCGCAGACTTTAATGGCCAGTCGCTAAAGTCCCAGATCATTCCAAACTCTCCTTTGGATCGTAGTCATCCTACTACCTAGCCCATATGCAACATCCGCCACTCTCCCACTTTGGGAAAACTCGCTTCTTCAATCACCTACTAGATCGTTGCTTCATATACCTGGCCTTCTAGGAAATTTTGACACCACCTGACACTTCCCACACATCTTTCCTCAAACTTTGCTGTTCATTTGCTGCATTAAATAAACTCTATCTTCGCGGCACTTGAACCCACAATGGTTGCTAACTTTTAAACCTTTCCAAAGGTCATCTTTATCGATCCGTCAACATTGGCAATTCTGATTCGATCTTAAACCACTGAACCATGCAATATCTGACAGTTGTATTTCCAATACTATTTTACCATATCTTGCCATAAAGGCGAATTGTAGCAGATTGTAACACCAACAAAATTCAGACGTTCAATTAGGACAACAGCACCCCCATATAGAGGAGAACTCCCCCACGCTTGCAATTACCACGTTTCATTACTTCCACCAATTCACATCTGACCATCCTTAGTTCGATTATCTTTCTCCTACCGGGAATAAAATACTGAATCCCTTTGATTACACACTGAGTAAACCTCCTTTCAATTCATTCACTGCCCCGACACGTGGGCAAACACCCTACCATCACAACAACACTACAGAATAATCGATCATAAGCATTATGGCAACCAGTGCCTAGCCTCAAGGCTCTTAGAAGTTCTGTTACTGAACCGAAACAATAGAATATCCTTCCATAAGGCGACCATAATAGTCAAATCAACTATACTGGGAGAATCATCCATCACCACATTTGTAGTGCCATTTCAATTCTTCAACTTTCGATTTATAACAAGCGCTCGCGTAAGATTGAGCAGGAAGAAATCCCAGGCATAAGTCTCAAAGGAATTGAACCGCACGATAAGGAAATCAAGAAGAGAAGTACTCCTAACAGCCATGTAGCCTCCCGAGGATAAGTACAGACATATCTGTACCGATCCGCGAGACTCTACTAGACTTGCTCATGATTCATGAGACCGACGGGAACCTAGTGCTCTGATACTATGTGTCACGACCCAAAATCCACTAAGGGCCGTGGTGGCACTGGACACCAGTGTCAGGTAAGCCAACTAAATTATCAAATAAATTCTTTTTTAATACCTTTGAAAATCTAGGATTTTTCCTTCCATTTATCATAATTAAAACAATCTCTACTTCAATTAAAATTAAATAATAATGATAGGTACAAATCTTTCAAAAGCCATCCCAGAACCCGGTGTCACAAGTGCATGAGCAACTACTGATAAGGTAAATAAAATACAACATCTGTCCGAAATACAGTGGACAGGGAAAAAAATTACAAAATGCTGAAAGGAACTACACTAGCTGCGGGTCGCCTCGAATAATGCAGCTTACCTAGTCTCAGAATCATCCGCGCTGCTACGCCCAGGAGGCTGCTAGGAATAAATATACCTATGAAACAAAATGCACAAAAGTGTAGTATGAGTACATAAACAACGTGTACTCAATGAGTATCCCGCCTAATCTCAAAGAATTAGAGACCAGACGGTCAGCTTTGACACTTACTAGAGGTCTATTATCAATATCCTAGAAATGTGAGGAAAGATCATGGATTTATATAGTAGTTCTAATTCGCGAAGCCAGAAAACAGGTAAACACCTTCAACAATTAATCAAGGGCATCCAAGGTTTATTCCTTAATATCTTATCAATTTATATCAAACCACGAAGGCAAATTTCACATTTAAAATTCCCAAACGATAAATAACATGCGCAAATCACACCGAGGCGATGGCCCGATCCAACAGAAATGTAAAATGTGCATTGCCGAGGGTCGAATGACCCGAACCATTGATGCATCTATTTAATCTGCTGAGGCGTTCGACCCGTTCCATAAATAAACACATACCCTACTTGCGAATCATGCATGCGACGCAGGTACACATAAAATACATGCTCAAATAGCTAATTAAGAACTCATGGGGGATATTTATCCAAATAAGACAATTTCTCTTTTTAACAATTCAGGAAAATGATGTTTAATCTCTTTTTAAATTCATTTACTAATCCAAGGTAGACAATTCAAGCTATCAATGGGTTTATAATTAATCCAAGTATAACGTGCTTATGGGTCCTAACTACCCGGACAATAGCATAATAGTAGCTACACACGGACTCTCGTCACCTCGTGCACACTTAGCCCCCACATATAGGAGCACATAGTCAATTATTTCACCTATGGGGATAATTCCCTCTTACAAGGTTAGAAAGGAGACTCACCTCGCTCCGAAGACTCATAACCGGCATTCTACATTCTTTCGAAAGCTTGAACCGACACACAATGCACCAAAACGAGCCAATTAATGACAAACTAATGAGAACATGCTCAAATACATGTTAACAATTCAAATTATACAAATTCCCAACTCCTCTTAATGAAATGACCAAAATGCCCTCGGGCCCATATGCCCGGATTCCGAAATTTCTCGAAGATAAAGATTACCATGACCTTAAGAACTAAAATATATAATTTTCTCTAAATTCCATAACCAAAATCGTGGTTAAATTCCAAGAATATAATTATCTAGGTTTTCTACCAAAACCTCAATTTTTATACAAATTTTCATGCCCAAATCCTTACAAAATTTGATGTATTTAACTCAAAATAGGTGGGGATAACTTACCTTATTATTGATGACGAAAAACCTCTCTTGAAGCTCCCCAAAATCGCCCCAAGCCATGAAAAATGAGAGAAATGAACCAAAATAACGATTTAAAACACCCTTGCTGCCTCCAGGTATTCCGCTTTTTGTGGTGCATTTTTTGCTTCTGCGGATATCGCTTCTGCGATTTTGACCGCTTTTGCGGCTTTGGGCAAGAGGGAGATGACCGCTTCTGCGGTCTGGGAGCCGCTTAAGCAGAGTCCCTGGGCCGCTTATGCGGTTTCCTTGGGCCTGGCCCCCTTCCGCTTCTGCGAGATTTCGACCGCATCTGCGGTCCCGCTTTTACGGTTCATGTCACGATCCAATTTCCTAACCTGGTCGTGATGGCGCCTCTCGTGAAGACAAGGCCAGCCAACTAACCCAAATCGTCTCTTTAACAATTATTAAACATAAATGAATAGATAAATACTGCTTAACGACAATAATAACCAGTATTTACAGCCCAACATAACCTGACCGGGGTGTCACAACTCACGAGCATCTAAAGAAAACCTGAACACAACTACAGGGCCAATAACATACAAAATTAAATTCTAAAATTCTAAAGACAATGTCCGGTGCCGCGAACGCTGGCGTTCACCTTGCTCAGCTATAATAGTAATACCTTCAATCAGCTAATATCCCGCTACCGGGTGATCAATACCTGCAGCTGCACGCAAGATGCAGGGAGTAAAGTGAGTACTCCAACCCAGTGATTAATAAAAGTAAATAACAACTGAGCGGTAAGAAATCACGTAAAACATATCGTCATGCTGTATAGAAGCAGAGAAAAACCCTTCAATTGAGAAAATCAGTGAAAACTATGAAATCTTTAGAAATATCTTTGCTCGGTTTAAAACCTCTTTTTAAAAATGATCCTTTCAACAGTTGCGAAAATAATTTCAACAAGTAAGAAATAATCAGAAATCTGCCCCTCTGGCTCAATATCAACCTCTCAGTACAGTATCAGCCCCGCGGGCTCACTCCGAACTCACAAAGTACAACATCAGCCTCTCGGGCTTAATATCAGTATCTCAGAACAGTATCAGCCCCTCAGGCTCAAAATGGTACGAAGCAACCAAACAATGAAATAAGAGCACATAATTATTATGGCAGATAATGCAGATAAGGAACAAATGCATGAGTGTAATGCAATGCATATGACGGTACACTCTAGTACCCGCTGCGGGGTGCAGCCCACTCCATTTATTTATCATCGACGGCGCTCACTGGGGGTGTGTACAGGCTCCGGAGGGGCTCTTACATACCAAGCGCAATATTAGCCATCTCGTGGCATCAAATAGGCTCTCGGCCTCAATATCAATATGTCACTACTGCGGCGTGCAGCCCGATCCGTATCAATATATCACTGATGCGGCGTACAGCCCGATCCATATCAAGATATCACTGCTGCGGCGTGCAGCCCGATCCATATCAATATATCATTGCTGCGGCGCGCAGCCCGATCCATATCAATATATCATTGTTGCGGCGTGCAGCCCGATCCATATCAATATATCATTGCTGCGGCGTGCAGCCCGATCCATATCGAGTATAAACATCCTCACTATCGGGTCCTCGGCCCATCTCAGTCAAGTAATGCACAGCCTCTCGGGCATAACAAGTTATAGGGATCTTCGCCCTCTTATACTTTTCATTCAATATTCATGTTCAAAAATACAGTTCTTATAACATTTTTAACAGTTGAAAACATGACTGCGAATATGGTTTTATGGAAACAAGTGAGGAAAAACACATAAGGATCCCCTAAGGATTCTACAGGTAGGCACAAGGCCCCAAACTTAGCAGTAAGCTCAATTCTCAATAATAAAGTATGCGTATCAATCGCCATTATAGTAGAAAATAACACTCGGGATGGACCAAGTCACAATCCCCGATAGTAAATGACCCCGCACTCGTCATAGAATGCGTTTCACGCCTCAATATAGCGTTACGATATGAAAGTCCGGGGTTTCAAACCCTCAGGATATCATTTACAAGCATTACTCACCTCAAGACGGCCAAAAGTCTAGCTCGTTATGCCCTTTCCTCTCGAATTGGCCTTCCCATGCGACGAATCTGCCCAAAATCACAACGAATATGTCGCATTATTCTAAATGGACAATACCCAATCAAAAGCAATTGAAAAATATCAAAATTCACGAATTTGATAAAACCCGAGCCCCGGGCCCACATCTCGAAACTCAAAAATTTTTATACCAAAATTTTCTTCGTCCTCTCACGAGTCCGTACATATAAAAACACAAAAATCGGAGCTCGTTTGACACTTCAAATCGACCCTAGAAGATCTTAAAATCACAAGCCCTAAAACCCCACTTTTCTACTGATTTTTCATGTTCTAATTCATATATAATCTTGTATTTAACTTGGAAATAAGTAGAAACAACTCACCTTTGATGCTTGATAAAATCCCCCTTGAAATTCTCTCCAAAATCATCCAAACCAAATGAAAGAAATGAAAGAAATAAGCCAAATCCGTGTTTAAAAGAATCTGCCCATGCTTCGTCGAGTTGTACCTTGCACTTGTGTTGTACAAGTTGTACATCCTTGTCGGACACCTTCTGTTTAAACACCCATAACGTCTTGTATAAATATCCAAATGACAAACAGTTTGAAGATTTATAAACTAGACTTGAAGATCTTTAATTTCATAGGTTGTACACCATCTAACTCTTTTTATATCCCGATATATGAGCTTCTAAAATAGGCTCCATGAAATCAGAAAATTCTGGAGAAACTGCTCCACCAACCATTTTCAATCGATCATAACTTTCACTAAAGATGTCCAAATTATGATTTCTTTAGCTTTCTGGAAACTGGAAACGAAGGGCTACAACTTTCTTTTCTGAATCATCTCAATATTCCTTGTAGATCAAAAGATATAGGCCTCCGAATTATGCACCACGATTGCTGTCCAAAGACCTGCAGAAAATTGCAGCAGAAATTTCTGTAGCTTTTTCTTTTCTTTTTGGTCCGAATTTCATTCCGTTAACCTTCCGAAATCCACCCAAGGCCTCGGGACCTTAACCAATTATAAAAACATGTCCCACAATATTATTCAAACTTGTTTCAACCTTCGGAACACCCAAAATAACATCAAAATATCAAACCATCATCGGATTCAAGCCTATGAATCTCAAGAACTTCCAAATTCCATATTCGATACCGAAACAGGTCAAAACTAGTCCGAATGACCTCAAATTTTGCAGACAAGTCTAAAATGACATAACGAAGCTACAACAACTCTCGGAATTCCATTCCGACCGTCGGATCAAAATCTCACCTATCAACCGGAATTCGCCAAAATGCTAACTTTGTCAATTCAAGCTTAATTCTACACCGGTCATCAGAAAAATATTCCGGACACACTCCTAAGTCCCAAATCACCTAATGAAGCTATCCTAACCATAAAATTCGCATTTTGAGTGCTCTAACACATATGTCAATATCCGGTTGACTTTTCCAACTTAAGCTTCCTTAAAAGAGACTAAGTGTCTCAAACCTTACCAAAATCATTCCGGAATGACTTCAAATTTTGCACACAAGTCACATTCGACATTACGGACTTTCCCCAACTTTCGGAATCGCATTCCGACCCCGATATCAAAATTTCCACTTCCGGTCGAATTTTCTCAAAAACCTTCAAATTTCTATATTTAGCCAAATGACTTCAAAATGACCTCCGGACATCCGAATTCACTTCCGATCGCGCTCCCAACTCCAGAATCACCATACGGAGCTATTCCCAGACTCGGAATCCCAAACGGACATCTATAACACTGAAATGCCTTCCAACCCAAATTTATGAAATTCTTCTAAAATACTAACTTTCACAATATACGCCGAAATGCTCATGGGTTATCCAAAACCAAATCCGGACATACGCCCAAGTCCAAAATCATCATACGAACATGCTGGAACTTTCAGATCTCGATTCCGGGGTCGTTTACTCAAAATTCTAATCTTAGCCATTTTCTTCAACTTAAGGTTGTCGCAATGAAAATTTTCTTTCCAATTTGACTCCGAATTTTCCGAAATTCAATTCTGACTATATGCCTGAAATGAAGTTGTTCATGACTTCCAACTGCTGAACGACGCGCTAGAGCTTAAAACGACCGGTCGGGTCGTTACATTCTCCCCCACTTAAATAGGCGTTCGTCCTCGAACGTTCCAAGAACTGCTCTTAAGTTATCTGAAATCACTCTTTAACACCGCGTGCACCTGCCCGTGCTACATATCCTCTTTTGTCCATACAATAAGCTTAGAACCCAATTCCAACACATGAAATTCTTTGCCAGACATGTTCCCTGTATATAAACACTGTATCAACTACCACACGAGGTACCAGAACACGGTGGCGTACCTTTGTTGAATTAGCACCATGCATCGCATAATTCACCATCTAACCACAATGACACTCCATGAACCTTAATAGCCAAAATTCCACGACTCTGATGCTCCCAATGCATATGATGATATACCTATACATTCTGTTATAATGCTGACGATACAACCACAACGGAGGAGATGTGCAGAAATTTCTAACCAATTGCAGAGTTAACCCAACATTAATTCTCTCCTTTTTGACTAAAAT
This sequence comes from Nicotiana glauca, assembly GCA_026770625.1. Lineage (NCBI taxonomy): Eukaryota > Viridiplantae > Streptophyta > Magnoliopsida > Solanales > Solanaceae > Nicotiana > Nicotiana glauca. The sequence continues at coordinate 51,961 of MU767603.1, read as the reverse complement.
GATCACCTCATTACTACCCAAATACTGGTAACTGCCATCTAATATACTTCACATAATCCCACTACAATGTTCCCCGATACCAATAGTCTCGCCTCACCTAGTACGAGCTACTCAGACAACCAATCACCATAGACAATGACCAACGGTCTCACATGGTGCAAAAATGCGCCAATAGGCCATAACGCGAACAAGATACATAAGGAAATGATTCAGGAATGGACTGTTCAACTCACACAACTAATATGGACTTTTTCCCAGAGAATAGGAATTTATCAAGTCGTTTCACAACACACATGGCACAATCATAATATTACATGAATTGACGAACACAGAACAACATATGATATTCCAACACCCCTCCATGAGGAGCGCTATACTGAAATGAACACATCTGACTCACATGAAGCCCATAATCCTATTTAAATCCATTCACCCACTTCAGGTCAATTCTGCTCGCACTGAACTAGGCTGATAGCCTTTCCTGGACCCGTAATAAGTCATTTCTTCTCATAACACGCAAGAACTACCACATAGATGGGACAACAGCCCACAATCCATAACCAAATGAACCGAACGACTTCATATAGATCTTAGATATTCTTCCAAAATTTCAACTTTCTTAAGTCCCCAAAATTTTACTAACTCCCAGATTTTTCAAATATTTCGGCAGAGTCTCCTTTGCAATTGGGCCTATCCACCTGTCAGAGTAACACCAAAACAACTCCTAACAGCATGTCCACAACACAACAAGTACCACAAGTATATCAATAACACTAATCTCCGCATTACAAGCCCGACATTAGCACAATGATATATTCACATGAAGCGCATCATTTGTATGATCATAACCACATTTCTGGTCTTAATAGTTGTTCATAAATAATTCCATCATTATCAATAAATCTCATATTAACCACCACCTCATTTCAAATTTTCACAATACTGACAACAGAATGTGAGGCATGAAGACCTCATTATTACTTACTCGGATTAATGAGTCACATTTAACGCCACCTGGGAACTCATCTCATAAGCTAAAACTCAATATTTACAGTACGAAAATGGCTGAATATGAACATAAAATATACAACAATTATCAAATCAACCTAACTGGCATGACTCTCTTTTAATATTATCGTACGAATTAAACTTTACAAAGGGAAACTTTAAACTCATAAATATTCACCACAAGGATCTCGTCCTTACATAACCTCCACCGCGGCTTGCAGCCCTGTTTAAATATTTCACATTGTGCCAACTACAGTTTTCAATTTCCTTTCTTTCTTCTTCTCAATAAATTTCATAAATATTTTTTTATAACACGTAACGAACCCTCGTACCAGTAGGGCATATAATTCATAAAAAAATCAGAATCAGTTATTCTGAAACACATTAAACCCATTGTAGTGAATAATAAATATTACTTTAACCTTACCCCAAAATCCTTGGAGCCCAATTTCTAACATCCAGAATTCTTTTCAAAACCCGAATCTCACACACACTGTATAAGTCTGAACAAACTGTGTCAAGCCATAACAATAACCCTAGATATAATCGCATAACATACTACACAACTCGTATACTCGTAACACCATTTTCAATCACCATAACCACTCAAACCAATCAAGTACCAGTAGGAAACCCCACATTAAACAGAACCTCGCTCCAAAACCTTCGTACCCCAACAATAATGAAGAAATATACAGGAACTCACAATACACAACATGTTCCCCATACCTGTAGAAAGTGTCTTGTTTAAACCATGGTAGAAACCATCAAGAACACTTGGAAATCCATTTTCTCCTAATCAAGCTACCATAACTAAATTCCTCTAATTCAACCAGGCCATGCAGGTCATCAAACTCAAGAATATTGCCATGTTACTACAGCTAGTTCAATAAAAATTCTTCACCGGCTTAGGTAACACAGACCGTAAAATACCTCAATTACACTACTAAGATCACCTTTATTCTCGTGACAATCAACTCAACTCTCTCAATTAGAGTCAAATTCAAATCTCAACACATACACCCTGTCAGTAGAAAAGAAACTCTCTACTCGACATTATAAGGAACAAACCTACATAGATTATTCCGCATGAGATAACCCACCTGCTTTGCCTCCAATTAACATTTTTGTATACCTTCCACCGTCATACACATTACACAATCACTTAGTCTTCCTGAGTCTAAACTCATAC